>CM061748.1:134511225-134709726 GCA_030979885.1 Lolium multiflorum
AACTCACTTTGTTTATCACTCATGTCCTCCAAATGGAAGCACTCAAACTCACATATGGGGTGGAAGTCACTCAACTCACTATCACTCTCGCTCAAGTGGGCTAAGTGGCTCTCATGCTCACATGGGGTTGGTACCAACTCATCATTCAAGCATATAGGAGTAGGCTCGATTTTGTCATCTCCATGCGCCTCCATTGGTGAAGGGATCATCCCATGCTCACCATTCTCAACTCCATCGCCTCCCATGTTGACACCATTTGATGGTGCTATGGTGTTGTTGAGAGCTAGGCTCGAATCAACGTCACTCTTGTCTTGGCCTTCTCGTGCTCCATCTTGAAGTATGGGCTTCATAGTCGTCATCTTGTCCATTTCCTTGCACCATTCTTTGAACACGATGGTATCTTGAAGTGTCATGTTGGCGAATTGGGCATCCAATTGGGCGAAGTAGAGCTTGTGGGCTTGTGGTGTGTTGCACTCCCATGTCATGTGCTTGTTGGATGTGCACACATCACAATGGAGATTGGGGCATTCCCAAAGATGATGACCGTCTTGTGTGCAACGAAAGCATTGGGAGCTACGTGGTCTTGGTGGACAAATCATTGTCATGTTGGCATAAAGTTGTGTAGACCGTCCTTCCTCTTGAAGTGTAGACTCCATGGTCTTCATCTTGGGGCTTGAGCTTCTTGTAGGCGCCATTGTGGTGGTGGCGGTAGGAGAGGGAGGCACCATGATAGGTGGTTCCTCTTTATGTGCACTTGCCACCATCTTCCTTGTTGATGTAGCGTCTTGTCTTGCACCATTGGAGATCTTCTCATGTGTAGGCGGTCTTGGAGATGCCATTTTGGTGGTGGCGCTAGGCTTTGTGGGCACCATATGGTTGGTGTTGTTGTTCTTTGTAGCCTTGGCCGCTTCATGTCGAGGTTCTCGTCTTCTTGCATCATCACCATGTCTTGGGGGTGTCGTCGAAGATCCTTGGGAGGTGTTGGTTGATGGCGAACATGAGGTGACTTGTGTCGGCGATGATCATGTGGTGACGCATGTCGATGGCGAATATGAGGTGACTTGTGTCGGCGATGATCATGTGGTGACGCATGTCGATGGCGATCATGAGGTGGTGATGGTCGACGACGATCTTGAGGTGACGAGTGTCGATGACGATCCTCAACATGCCTAGATGATGGTTCATGTAGCTTGGCACTTTGCTTGTGGTGCCTTCTTGAGCTCGGAGGAGAGTGTCGATGGCGATCATGGCGGGGACGCTCTTGTTGTTCCAAAGGACGAGCTCGATGTAGATGATCATGTGCGTAAGCACTCTCATGGTGGCGCCGTCTTGAAGGTCCGCAACCATCATAAGTAGTTCCATTGGCCAAGGTGGGGAACTTGTGGGCACCGGTCTTGTGCAAGGTGGTGTCGAAGCTCGGTTCCACCACGGTGTCAATGTCATAGTCGGGGTAGTGCTCGGCGCGGTGCTCCATCATGGTGTCGTAGTCGTAGTCGAGGTAGTGCTCGGTGCGGTGCTCCATCATGGTGTCGTAGTCGTAGTCGAGGTAGTGCTCGGTGCGGTGCTCCATCATGGTGTCGTAGTCGTAGTCGAGGTAGTGCTCCACCATGTCGTCGATGTTGTAGTTGAGCTCGGAGTGGTGGTCCACCATGTTGTCCATGCTTGGCGAGTCATGGTCGGTGTAGAGATGCTCGATGTCGGTCATGTCGCCAATGCTTGCGGAGCCATTGTCGGTGTCGAGCTCCACATGGTCCTCCATATCCGCGGTGCTTGCGGAGCTATCACCCTCATTACTCCATGTCGTCCTCCGTAGGTTCATCCTCACTATCCATGTTAGTCTCCATGATTGGTGTATATATATGGTGGAAGGAAAACTACCAAAAGTGTCAAAACTTGCAAACCAAAATCGAAAAGGTGTTTCAAGTCGAGGAACAACCGATATGTATGCACACACACAAAACAAAACTCTATATGGTGTTAGGTATGGATGTGGAAAGCCAAATGGAAGAACCAAACGAAAAGTCTATTGTCAAAAGTGGGTAAGATCCAAAAGTCACAAGTCAAAGGCGGTGATCACAAAAGGCATACATAAGGTGGAACACACACGTGGGACAAAATGGGGTTAGCGCGACGGAAAATGAGCACGAACAAAAATGGTCCTAACGAAGACTACTAGCTCGGTGTCACGCTAACGCAAGAGAGACCGTGGCTTGGTTGCAAAATTGAGAAGCAACAAGATTTGCGCAAGACGCCTCTCTTCTCTTTTCTCTCTTTTGCTTATAAGCTTTGGACTCTTTTGTGTATAGGTGTCACTCACACTCTTTTTCTTTTTCTTTTTCTCCTTTTTTTTGTATGCTTAGAAGCTTTCTTTTCTCACTATCTATGTAAGTATGTCACACTTATTTTGCCTATCTTTTCACACGAGCTTGCTTCGTAGCTTTGCTCAACACACGCACACCCTCACGGTCGGGACGCTTGCGCAATGCTTCGCAACACTAGAAAGCCACTCTCGATAGGAAAGGTACGCAAAGGAAGCTAAGGCTACAAGTTAGGGTGCAAGTTATACCACTTGATGACGGTGGCCGACGATGTTGAACTTGCTATGGTGGAAGGTGTCAAATGAACCGCTTGGATCCTCGGGGTGCCGTCGTCGTAGTTGATGTTGCGGAAGCTTAGTGGTAGCTGAAATGGCACACACAACGAAGTCCAAACACAAGGGGTTAGTGCCAAAACGAAAACGAAGAAAGCTGTCAAAAATTGGCGGCGGAACTTCCGGTCCTGAGGCGGAACTTCCGGTCGCAATCAGATCTGCGGGCTGTTCTTCGATTTGGGCGGAAATCCGGGCCGAAAATCTTCGAATTCGTGGAAAATTTGGCACTAAGAGTGGTGGGAAGGTGGGGGAATTGCAGATCAACACCAAAGACAAGTTTCTATTGGACCAAAACCACCAAAAACTCAACAAATCGCGAGATCCAACCAAGGCCAATTTGGGGCTATTTTTTGGAAATTTTTTTGGAAAATTTTTTGGGCGAAATTGGTGGATATGGTGGGTGTGGGGGTCAAATCCGTGGAAACCAAGGAGCTCTTGATACCATATGATAAGGGCTAAGCCCAGGGATGTGCCCGATCTTCACGGATTTGAAGGGATACGTGGGGGTAGGTGGATGAACGCGATGAACACGTGGGGGAATCGCGGGGATACAACACACACATGCACACAATTCGAGTTTTCCCTCGTTGGCTCGAAACACCAACTCGATAGAGATTGCAGGAAAAGACCTTCCGGTAGAAGTCCCGCAAAGAGATCGACAAATCAAAGCTCGGGAGATCTAGAAGGGCGAAAAGACCGGAAGGTTTGATAGAAGTGTAAGCAAAAGACCAAATAAGGTAGAAGTGCAAGCAAAAGATCAAACAAACGGTAGAAGTCGCCAAAGAGATCTTCACGAGTTGATAAGGAGCCCGGGTGGGGATACAAGATCATAGATCTAGGTAGGGTTCCCACAAGGGTGAGCTAAGCTCAGGTTTTCTTTCAAATCAAGTCTAATCTCAGATCTGAGCCAACTAGCCTATTTATAGGTGGGGGTGAAGGGATAAGTTACACGCTGAAAAGTACTACTATGCTGAAGTTCGCGGTGGCGGAAGTTCCGTGCGAGGGCGGAAGTTCGGTCCCTGGCGGAAGTTCCGGTCTGGGGCGGAAGTTCCGGGGCCGGAAGTTCCGCCAAGTTCCGGCCTAGTTCCGAATATGGCCCGTTTCCTTGCGAACATCCGGGCGTTTTGGCGTAATTTCGGAACTTGTGCGGAACTTGGGCGGAAGTTCGGGTGGGCGGAAGTTCCGGTCCCTCGGGCGGAAGTTCCGGCCTGATCCATTTTCTGGGCGCTGGAAGGCATCTTGGCGGCATCGGGCGGAAGTTCCGGCCCTTGGGGCGGAAGTTCCGGTGGGGGAAGTCCGGCGATCGGGGGCTTCCCTGGAGCGTCCAGCTCCTCTTCCTCCTTCTCTTCCATGCTTCCGTGACATCGGCCTTGCGTCCTCGGGTCTCCGTGGCATCCTCTCTTCCCTCCGTACTTGTCGTCGAGTTCCTATCATCAAGACATGACGGAGTATGAAGTAGTATATCGTCCCAAATGGGTGATACGAGGCACGCGTAAAGGAGAAGATTCACCTTAGCGTGCCGTCTTGGCGATGAAGCACATGATGCGGTGAAGACCGAAGGTCGCCCCGTATCACATAGTGTCTTCCGGACGGGTCAGCCCCGAAGGCCTCCCGTTATACTATTGTCCCAACCATGAAAACCCGGACTCGGGGGTAACCATACCCTTGTATAGTTGTGCGGTGCCTCATGCTAAGAAGAACAAACGTCAAGCTAAGCTCCGTGCCCACGTTGGAGTAGTTGTGGTTGCGCGGGTTAATTGTCACGGGTGAATACTTAGACGCCAAAGTTTTCATAAACAAGATTCTCTTTCCAACCATCTTTGCCAAGATCCTTTTCTTTCATAAACACACACTTAGGTAAGTCCAACTTACCCAAGGTTTTCCAAAAATTCTTTTCAACAAGGTATTTTTCCAAGGGGTTCCCAACCTATGGTTTCATGTAAGAACTAAGAGACAACAGTGGCATGATGCCAACCATCATACCACTAAGGAGGTGATAAATGAGGTGTCAAGGGGATCATACATACTTAGGATAAGCATGCATAGGGACAACATAAGTAGTATGATTAAACAAGGGTCATGATGTTAATCATCATGCCACTAAGAAGATGCTAATATATGTGGTCAAGGGGGCATACATGCTTAGGGTAAGCATGCATGTTGTCAACATAAGAGGGAAAATACTTTCAGATTTGTGGTGTTAACCAACCAACACTAATAGAAGTGAGGGTGGTCAACGATATTTGACATACCTAAGGTAGGTAGGCATACTCATCTCAAAATGAGAGTACACCAAGATCATGATGTTGTTACTACTACACTCACAAGGGGTGTAGGAGTGAATCGACAAGAAGTGTCACATGCTTAAGGTAAGCATGTAACTCAACAAGGTAGGATGGCATAGCCATGATCAACAAGTATACCAACAATTACTAAGATGATCATGAAGTATGACCAAGAGGATCATCATGCTTAAGACAAAGCATGCATCGACAAGATAAAGAGACTAACACACACAAGATCAAGAGACAAGAGTAATAATAATGTGACAACAATAAGAGACACGTCAATCAGAGATCAAGAGATGGCTTGCCTTGGCTTATTTTTCCCTGGACTTATTCAACTTCATCAATATAAGAATCCTGTCAATATAAATAAAATCCTTGTCCGAACCACTTCTTCTTCTTCTTCTCCGGAATCGTTCGCATCTATCGTTGGAAAATATAAAAGGAACACAATCAATCACATTGCACCAATCATAACAAGCATGCAACATTCAACAATCAACAAGCAATAGCTAACCACCTTACTACGGGCTAACATACAAAGAACTTATAGATACTACAAAGCAACTAAAAGAGAACCCATTTTATTTACCTAGTAAAGGTATGAGAGTATCATAACTTAGCAATTGCCTCTCTCGGTATCACCATGGCACAACTAAGTATCCCCTGGTAGATAACATCATAAAGAGGACAAGTGCATTAGTTGGGCATTACAAACATTCATATTATATTTTGAAACATTTTTGGAAAAGCGGAAATCATTCTCTCTACTTTGTAAAGCTTACACAACACTACACAAGAATAGGAAGTAAATGATATGCCCCACCATTTGAAAACTTAAGCAAAACAAAAGAGCTAATATTAAATTGCAGAGGTTTTGTTTTGCAATCATAAAACAAAGGTTGCCCATTTCTAATAAAAAGAGTTGGTCAAGGGTTCTAAATAAACCGAAAAGTTTGCTTCAACAATGCATGTCACACATATACATTACTAACAGTAACAAATATGCATGAAAAGAGACTAATACTATTTTTCCTAGATGGTTAGTACTAATACAATACTAACCCAATTGGAATCATCCCAAAATATTAAACCTACAATTTTAGGAATTTCTTTGAATCTGACTGTACATAAAACAAGATCTGTAAGCCGTAAATCGTAGAAAAATCCTAAAAATAAGAGACCACTGGAATTTGAAAGATATTTAACCAGAGATGCACACACAATTGGATTTGGGTTCAAATTGTTTCTGAAACTCTCACAAATGGATTGACAAGATTACTGCATGTCTATACCATTTGCTTTACCTCTGGAGTTACAAAACAGATAAATGTTTGAAACTTGTTTGAGAAGATAAATAAAACAATCAGTAGTCCTACAGAATTGGAATCACTCAATTAGGTTCAAAAATGGATTTTTGGGGATTTAAAAGCTAACAGCCATGTCTGCAGAACACCCAGAACAAGTTTAATTCACCACAACTCATACATAAATCATAAAAATATGAGGTCAGTTGCATCTGAAAGGTATTGCAAGGCTGGTTCTTACCCAATTTGTTTCACTCAAAAATTCGTCCCCAAGCTCCTGATTTAATTCGACAAAGTCAGATCTGACCAGATCTTGATCTGTGAACCATTTCAGTTTCAGGAGGTCAATCAGAGTGAAACCACCGCCAAAATGAAGATATTGAATAGGGCTTTCACCCAAAGTTGAGTTTGCTCAAAAAGGTTTTGTAAAACGGAACTTATTTAACAAACAGTGAATCTGCATGTTTACAGAACTTTATTTACCGAGGAAAATCTGTAACGAATTTGAGGGTGAAACCAACGCCAAGTTGTAGATCTTTTCAATACCTATCCGCGGAACTTTGAATCACTCGATTTGGCCCTGCACACGAGTTTTGGCGGATTTTACAAAATCGTACAGAATCTGAAACAGCAAGAAAGCAGAAATTACTGCAGGGATTTGGACGAACTTTGCTCAAGAACTTCAGATCTGAGGATTGCTCAAGCTTCTCTATGCTTAGCTCAATATGCACCTGCATCAAGATCCAATCTTAGCAAGGGAGGAAGAAGAAGAGGGGAGAAAACCATCTAGGGTTGGGGAGAAGAAGGAGAGGGAGGCTCTCATGGTGAGGAGGAGCTTGAGGGAGGAGGAGAGCTTCATCTTGGTGGCTTTCCATGGCCATGGCCGGCCATGGGAGCAAGGGGGAGCAGCAGCTCGTGGGAGAGAGGAGGAGGAGAGTGTGTGGGAGTGGAGAAAGAAGTGGGGAGTGAAAAGAAATGAGGCAAAGGAGGAGGGAGTGGCCGGCCAAAGGTTTTTATAGAGGGAGAGAGTGGTGGCAGCCCTCTCATTGATTGGTGGAGGTGGGTGGCTGGCTTGGGGAAGAGATATTTGACTCAATGCTGAATTTATTTGTGGTATTGGGAAGGGACAAAGGAGGAGAGGCTTCCCAAGGTGGAGTGTAGTAGAGAGAGAAGGGAGTTGGACACACATGCATGCACATATTGCATGGACATGGCCGGCGCCCATTTTTGTGTCATGCAAAAATGAGTCATCAAAGGAAGCTTTCACCATGTATGTTGATCAAGATGGTGCCACATGATTCTTTGCCAAGATTGTGGTTTAGATGATGTGTTTAAATTAGGGAGAGAGATGATAATAAATATTGGTGTCAGTGTTGAAGACTAAAGCAACTTAATCAAATTATCAATTTGGCTAAGTGATGATGGTGGTGATGGTGATTTAGACAATTGTAGAGCAAGGATTAAAAGAGATGGTGAGGGAAGTAACCATATACTCACAAGGATGAATATGGTGTCATGAATCATCAATTCATGAGGTCAAGATGATGATGGTAAACCATACAAGAGTGAGATGTGATGAATGAATGGAAGTTGTTAATTAGATATGGAATTTAAAGATATGGGTCTCCACCATTATGAGAGTTGATAAAATAGTTGGATTGGGTTTATATTGAACTTACCTTTAAAATCTTTTGAAAGAGACACAATGAGGTTTAAAATGAAATAGGTCTATTTGCAAAACAAAGCATAGTAGAGTTTTCTCTAAGCTATTTGGTTTTAGAAGGTGCAAGAATGGCACATGTACCAAAACCATGCATTTAAGAGTAAGAACAAAATCAAATGCTTTTATAGAAAGTCTTTTTGGTTTGAAGGGAATGGGATGATACAAAATACCATCCACAATCTCTCTTGTTATTAGAAGAAAACATTTTAAAGAGTATTAGTAAGACTAGCAGTGGTTTTGTGGTCAAAACCAGAGAAGAAAAACAGTAGGGTTTTGAGAAAGAAAACTCATTTAGGGAGGAATGTTCTCAAGGGTACGTGGTGGCTACAAAATGTACCCATCATTCCCACTCTTGGTTTTGTGAAGATTTAACTTGAATAAATCAAGAGGTAAAAGTGAAGGAAGTGATCTTGGGGTTAAACATTGGATAGGGTACATGATCAAGTTGAATATATGAGTTGCAAGGATTGACTGAGACATGCAGGACATGGAGGTTGAAGAGGGTGTTGCATAGATGGGATCCATGCATTGAGATTACCAATGATAGTTGAGGGTTGCTTAGATATCAACTGCAAAAGTTGGAATCTTATAAGTCTGCCAAAACAGATTGTTGACTTGGCTTCAGAATCAACCAGGATGAGTGGGTATAAGAGAAGGATGTAGCAAGGGGGTAGATGATACCAAGTTTTGAATTAAGGATGATTTGAGCTAGATTATCACAAAGAGGAATATCAAGATGGTACACTCAAGTTGCCATCAGGAGGAGGGTTTGATGTAGTAAGAAGGAAAACAATTCTTCCTAAGCCACACATGTATTTTATTTAGTGAGTTGCTTGTTTAACCACTAGAGGTGTTGTTCTTAAGGGTAGCTCAAAACAAAACTCAACAAGCAAATCAAGACAATTCATCTACCAACAGATCAAGGCAATTCATCATAACAAACAGATCAAGGCAATTCATCTTAATTAGTCTATGGAAAAAGTTTTTGTTCCCCCTTATTTTTGCACTAAGGACAATTAAACAAGGTTGCAAAAGTTGGGGTGTGACAGTCCTCGCACGACAGATCATCAGACGAGCAAGATCCTACACAATCGTTGATGGACAGCTCTACAAACGAAGTGCAAACGGGGTGTTTCTCAAATGCATCTCCAATCAAGATGGCATTGAAATCCTCAGAGAGATCCACGCAGGGGATTGCGGGCATCATGCCGCCCAGGTCCCTCGTTGCAAAAGCTTTTCGGTTAGGATTCTACTGGCTCACAGCTAAAGAAGATGCTGAGAAGCTGGTAAAAACTTGCCGAGGTTGTCAGTACTATGCTACCCAACCAAACGCTCCAGCCCAAGAGCTGAAGACCATCCCTATCACCTGGCCGTTTGCGGTCTGGGGGCTTGATATGGTTGGTAAACTAAAGAAATCTTCTCCTGGTGGTCATGAATACCTCTTGGTCGCTATTGACAAGTTCAGTAAGTGGATCGAGGCAAAGCCAGTGAGAAAAGCCGATGGTTCTACGGCACTAAAATTTGTATGCAGCCTCGTGACGAGATTCGGCATCCCACACAGCATAATCACAGATAATGGCACAAACTTCGCACAAGGAGAACTCAAGGATTATTGCAATGACGTTGGGATCCGGCTTGACCTTGCATCTGTGGCTCACCCACAATCCAACGGTCAGGTCGAACGAGCCAATGGCCTTATACTAGCCGGAACTAATTCTCGCCTTGAAGAACCGCTGCGACGCGGCGGAGCTTGGGCTGATGAGTTAGACTCTGTCCTGTGGAGTTTACGAACTACCCTAACAGATCAACCGGATTTACTCCGTTCTTCCTGGTATACGGATCCGAAGCGGTGCTCCCCACTGACATCATCCATGATTCGCCGCGAGTTTCCGCCTACGAAGAAGAAACTGCTGACGAGGCTCGACAGCTATCCGTGGACCTGATCGAAGAAGCTCGGAACTTAGCCGACCAACGCTCCACCATCTACCAGCAGAAACTCCGACGCTACCACAGCAGTCGAGTTCGGAACCGCTCGTTCATGGTCGGAGACTTAGTCCTCCGCCTTCGCCAGGTGAAAGATCATAAGTTGCAAACTCCATGGGAAGGACCTTTTGTCATCAGCAAAGTGCTTCACAACGGATCATACTACCTTGTTGATTTCCGGGAACTAAAGGATAGACCGACAGCCGGAAACGCAAACGACAGGATCTGGATGACATTTACGATGAAACAGACCGTCCCTAGAACATAGCACAGCTACGTCCTTTCCACACTTAGCAAATTTCACATTACATACTTTGTAATAGTTATGATACATGATCAATTAAATAAAGCATCTGGTTCACTCTTCGAGTCTTTTACCTCCTTTACTTGTTCATTTTTGGATCGTGTATGTTTTCCAACTAAAACCGCAGAGCTGGATCTTTCCGCCTAGGCGTGTATGAAAGTTGTGATTTTTTTTTTTCAAAATCGTCCTTTGGGACGTAAGCTTAAATTTTTTGGCGGAAATGCTTTCCGTTGCGAACTCATGGATTCCTGGTAGCGACTTCCGGCACCTACGCTGGGGGCTTGTTTCCGCGGTTATTGACGGATCGCCATTGGGCTTCGTCGCTGCTGGCGAGCGTCTCCGGCTAAAGGTCCTCCGGCTCGCGGAAGGTCAAATGAGCAAGCCGGAAAACATAAAACAAGCACTTGCTTTCAACAAACGAAACATGCAAATAAAAACGGATAGCAGGGTAAGTTTTTTCCGCCCACGCATAAGTGTTTCGTTCCTAGCTACTTAAGAATTTAAGTAATTTTACAAACCCACTCCGGGGCCAAAATGATACATCTGTTCAATTGTTCTACAGAGTTCACTCGGAGGATTGATCCTCATCAGAAGCCACGTAGGCGGAGCCATCGCCAGAGTCGTCGCCGGAGCCCTCCTCGACATGATCAACGCTTGACCCGGAGCCTTCCTCGTCGCCCTCCTCGGCACCTTCTTCTTCATCTTCATCCTCCGCGTCAGTGAAACCCTCGGGAAAGATCGTGCTTGTTGTACCAAAACGAGTGGTTAAATCGTCCGACAAACAGCCGTTCATATCCTTGGGTCTCCGCGAGAAGGGTCCTCATGTTGGTGCCCTTGGGTGCTCCGCGTGCAACATCTGCAAAGTTCATGGTTGGGAAGTGCGCTTTGCACGTCGCCAACACGAGGGAAGCAACTCCGCGGGCGGAAGACTCCTGCCAATCCTTGATGAGTTCTGGCACCTGCTTTATCAGTTTGGTCATGGTGTCAATCACCGCGGTTCCGGCTCTCTTCAGTGATAGCGAGTTGGCGACCCCACGACATGCCTCGAAGAGGTTATCAATGGAACCCTGCGCTTCCTCATATGCTTCAGTCCTTTTGAGGGCCGACTCTTTTGTCCACTCAAAGCCAAGAATCGCTGCGAAAAGCATGATAAGTTTCTTCCGCGGACAGAAGCAAAAGTTTGAGGAAGCCGGAGTCAAGCATAAAAAAGAGAGGTCCTTACAGAAAATCATCTTGTCAATAGCCGCCGCCTCCGCCTCATAACTCTTGTTCTTTGACGCCAAGGTCTCGACCCTTTGCTGGCTCTTTTTAAGCCTATCAGCAAGCTCTGCCACGTCTTAGGCATGTTTCTCCAGGATTTCCTTCTTCTTCTTGGTTTCCTCCTCGGAGGATTCTTTCAGGAAATTCTTGAGAGACTCATTTTCCGCCTCCAAAACCTCGATCTTGGCGGAAAGGGTGTCGATGGAGGGGCGCTTGGCAATTTCTTCTGGAACTCGGAAATACAACAACACAGTTAGTTCGGATAATATGGTTACATTGCAGAACCTGGGGGCTCAGTCGGAGTTATTACCTTCATAACCCTTGAGGCGGGTCTCCAGGATCGCAATGGCCTTTTGACTTTCCGCGTCCCTTGTTTGAAGCAGTTCAATTTCTTTCTTCTGCTCCAGCACATGGATGCGCAAGTCTTCGTGCAGCTTCCGCGTGGTCTGAGAAGCAGTTCAAAGTTAGACGGAAATTCAAAATTCTGGGGGCTGGACGTGAAGTTAAAATCCTTAGTGTGTGAAAATCTCGATTTTCCGCTAAAACCTACAGTTCAAGACATTGGCTCAGACATGTTACTCGGAAAAATGCATCAACCAATGCCTGGGGCTAGTGTTACCTGACGCACATTCTTGTGCTTGGCAAAGAAAACCTTGAGACCGCTCTCAAGTTCGTTCAGTTCTTCCTCTTCCGTGTTCGCATGCCCCCACACTTTCTCGATCATGGCGGAGATCTCCGCGTGGCGCTGTGAGAGGGGAACCTTTTGCAGAATCGGAAAGAGGTGAGGGTGAGTCTGGGGCGTGTCAGTGGCACGGCTTAAGGATAACTTCTTCTCAACTTCACCAGCCGTAGCTTCAGCTGAGGTAGCATGAGGTTGTTCAGGCAGAGGTGCAGGCGAGGACGCACCCTTGCCGGAACCGCCTTTGCCGGATTCGGCAGTTGGGTCCTCCGGGATATCATCAATATTGATGACATTCTTGGGATCCGGCTTGGCAGATGAGGAGGCCTTGGGCGGAACCTCCACTTCCGGTGTAACAGGCACAGAGGCCAAAGATGGCTTGACTTTCTTCTTGGAGTTCTTGGGGGGCTGGCTTCCGGAGCTTTTGTTGCGAAATAGAGGAGGCATACCATTTAGCTTATGCTGATTTACAGTGGCAAAAGAATTTTTAGGCGGAAGTCAAGCACTTACCCGGAAGACATGAAAAACTGGTGGATGTTGGGTTGAGCTCGGTTGCTGGTGTCGATGAGCTTGCGGCGCTTCTTTTTCACTTCTGCTTTCCGAGTAGCCGCGATGCTAAGCACTTCAGGGGTGCGTTTAGCAGCTGTGCCGGAGGAAGCACCCCTTTTCCTTTTGGAGGGTCGCGGAGCTTCGGGAACCTCCGCGTCGGACGCGACCTCCGGGTCGGTGTGGCCTGCGTGAGGGACTCGGAGGAGAGTTCCGAGATCGCTTTCCTCGAGGGCTTTGAGCTAAGTTACCCAGCAAACACTTAGACAAATTTAGCAAGAAACTGAAAAGGAATCAACAGTTGAGGCAAGTAAACATACCGCGGTCCCGGAGCCGTTAGTGTGAATATCCATATTGCACACGTGGATCTTGAGGTCGCGCGGAATCTTGATCAGCACCCGGAGGCGCTTGTCCAAGGCGTCAGCGGAAAGGTTGTCCTTTGAGGCGCGCATACTATCTTCACGCCCCGTGTACTGGAACAGCAGGCGGTCCCGATGTTGTAGGGGCTGGATCCGCTTATTGAACCAGGACATGGTGAGGTCCTTCCCCGACATGCCCTCGTCTGTCAGCTTGCAGATCCTCCTAACTGCTCGAGTCAATTGAGGTGACTCGGAAAGATGGGGACATTGAGTCCAGGCCGGAGTCTCGCTGGGGGGGCGTCCTTGAAATCTGGCAGCACCTTTGGGGAAGCCGGATCAGATACGTCCTTCAAGTAGAAGAAGTTTCCGGACCAGTACCGCACGGACTCATGACAGTCGGTGTGCGGGTACACGCGCCCAGGGCGGAGCTTGAAGGTGACGCCACCACAGGTGGCCAGCGTGGAAGTCTGTGGGACTTTCTCCTTCTTGACGAAGAAAAAATATTGAAAGAGGGAGAGCTCCGGGGCTATCCGGAGGTGGCCTTCACGCAGCGTTACGTGGTTGCTGATGGCCAAGATGCTGTTCGGAGAGATGTGATGCGGTTGAAGCTCATACGCCTTCATGATTTCCGAGAAGAAATCGTTGGGTGGAAGAGAGAAGCCGCGCTCAACGAGCACCTTGGTCACCACCCACTCTCCGGCTTCGGGAGCCGGACACAGGGCGCCTAGGATCGCACGCCAGGATCCGGGTTTCAGGAAACCTTCCGCCTCAAGGTTGAGGAGTTCGGTATCCGTGGTGAAGCAGGGCCACCATTTCCCTTTGGCTTCGCTGTCCCGCGCATGAGCCTTTGATTTCTTGGCGGAAACTTCCTCCACCTTTTTCTCCATTTGTTCAGCGCCCGCAGTTTCCTCCGGGTTAGCTGATGATCCCTCGATGTTTTTGTCGGAGTCCTTTTGAGGCTCCAGACGAACTGGGACGAGGGGAGGAGGGGCGGAGGAGATTGGAGTCGCCATAATCGGCTCGGACGAGGGAGGCGGAGTAGAAGACGACATCTACAAAGAAAATGCGAGATGGTTCAAACTTAGTCGGATCCAATGTCACACTACCCTGTTCATCCCTACCAGCTACGGCGAGAAGCTAAAGGTTTGAAGACTTACCGGAATGGCTTCCGCGGTGGTCGGAGTGGCCGGCGGCGAGGTTTCGCTGCGGTGGCTCGCCGAACTTAAGAACACGAAGAACAGTTCGCGGCGGCGAGACGACTCCGGCGAGACTCTGGCGAAACTCCGGTGAAGTCCGGTACGGCGGAGGGGAAGTTCGGAGGCGGCGCTGTGCGAGAGGTGAAAAGGGGGGCGAATGGGGTGAACGGGGGGAACGGCGGATATTTATAGGGTGAGGGGAAGATTGTCGGAAGCTACAAGGTTTTAACAAGGCGGAAACAAGAGGTGAATCTCGGAGAACTCTGGGGGCTACTGTTGTGGGTATACTTCATGGGTGTACCATCGACAGTGCCTAGATCCGGCAAGCCGGGTGGCCCACAGACGGTGATGTGGCATGTGGCCCATCGGGCGGCCTTGCTGTTGATCATGAAGGATGAAGTCCAGCCCAGGATCAGGAAGCCGGATCCTAACCGACCTTCGGAGGAAGCCGGATCCGTGAAGGCCCATGAGGGACCCGGATCCAGTACGACGTAGATGGAAGGCGGATCCTTGACGTACACGGCAAGACATTGTACCGTAGTTAGGCAATCTGTAATCCGGCTAGGACTCTCCATGTAAACCCTAGATCCGTGCGCCTATATAAGCCGGATCCCGGGAGCCCTAGAGGAACAACCACAACTCATTGTAACAACGCGCAAGCGCCCAGATAATTCCAGACAAGCAGCAGTAGGCCCTGTCTCCATACAGGTGTTCCGAAGCTGGGTAACTCGCGTACCACCGTCCCGAGGACACTCCGCCCTATGGCCCCTACTTGAGGATCCCTCCTCCGAGGTACCGTCTACTAAGCAACGACATCCAAATTTCAAATTTGGAGTTTCCCTCCAAATTTCCTAAAAACCTTAAAACCCTATTATTCCCTACCTTAACTTCAAAAACTATCATTTTCTGTTGTCAAACTATTTTCAAATGTTTCCCTCAAATAAAAATAGGAAGTGTTTCTGATATGTTTTATCACATCATTTCCATTCGAAAATTATTTCTAGAAAATTATTTCTCTTTCTCTATCTTCCTATTTAACAAAATGCATGGTAATAGTACATACACCTTTTCTTGCACCTTTTGTTTACCAAATAGTTTTGAGAAAACCTACTATGCTTTGTTATGCAAATAGAGCATACTTTGAACTCAAAATATCATTCTCCTACTTTCCAAAACTTCAAAATCTTTTCTAAAGAATTTCATTCAAAATTGGCCTTGGGCATAGGAAGTGATCCAATCATTTACTCAATAAATTCAAAATTACATGATGACTCTTGGACATCAAATATACCTATCTGATCTATATAACCAAGTCGTTATCTACCAAGTCGTTATCTAAATCGTTATCTACCAAGTCATCACCTCATCTACCAAGTCGTTATCTAAATCGATGATCATTTGATAATTTCATCTTATTAACCTAAAATTTACATGTATCTCTCCAACACATTTTCTTGTCAACCCTTGAAAATCCTTCTAGCATCAACATTTGGACTTGCACCATCTACTCCATGTTTTGGACGACCTCATTATCCCTAAGCCATCCCCTTGTCCATTTGGGCAATTTGAGAGCCATCCATGCGTGGCACCATGCCTAGGCAAGTTGCATGAAAACCAAATACTCCCTCTCTCTCATGCCTTGGCCAACTAGTGAGCTGTCACGATCCTGCAACTCCCCTGCACCTCGTGACCTCTCCACCACACCCTCTCTTTGGCTGGTTCCGGCTAGAGTGAAGAGAAAGAGAAGAGGCCGGTTGAGGCATGCATGCAAATGGTGCCCTTGCCGCATCCCTCCTCAGCACCCCAAGCCAAATAGTGGCAGCCCTTGCTCCTACACACCACCCTCGCACGCCAAGGCCCTAGTCCTGTTTCTCCTGGCCGGAAACGACCTCGCCATGGATGCCGATGCGGCGTCGAGCACGTTGTGTGCGTCCTCTCGTCGGCCTCCCTTCGCGCTGTCCGACCACCTCCTGCCCTGAGCTCTCGCCTGGAGACGCGCCCCAAGGCCCGTGACCCTATGGCGCAGCCTCCCCTCCTCCCCTTGTCACTGTCCTCCCGACCTCACTCGCCGCACACGGCCACCAGTTGATGCGCGCCACGTCGCAGCAGAACGCAGGACAACCCCGACGTCGCCCGTGGTTCACCGCAGCCCCGCCTTCTTTAGCCATCCATGAGGACACTCCCACCTACAACCCATCTTCACACTCCCCTCCTATCCCTCTCCTGACCCTATCTTAGCTCCTCTGAGAACGAAGCTCTGCTTCGTTTCTTCCCTGGCCGGAGGTTGAAAATGAGTCGGAGCTCGTCGTCCTCCTGCTCGTCGTGGACATCCGCCGCCCTTCTCTTGTTCTCTCTGTGTTTATCTTGTCTCCCCTTTCTCTTCAAGATCTGACGAGCCGCCTCTCTGGTACAGGTTTGGTCTGGAAGTCGCCAACGGCAAATGTTCGTAAGCGCCGGCGCAAAACTCCTGTCGTCCGCGTGAGCGACCTAGAACTTCGCATGTGCATCCGTGGCGCTGCATGCACCTCCTAGAGCGCCGCCATTCCGCTTTTCAACATCTTCGTTGTTCTAGGCCGCTCCCTCGGTGAGTAACGACTGGCCGCCGTCGTCGACTTGTCCGCGGAGCTCACCCTCGTCATTGACGCCGACGCCGACCTCCGTCTCTGGTCCCTCCCTTCTCTATGGATGCTCACGCTATGACCTGCCCCTTCCCTGCATCCAGGAAACGCTGTGAATGGTCACTGTCGTCGACGTCCGTCTTGGAGGATGCCGGTGTCGGGCCATCCTTGCCCTGTTGCGCTCGCCTGGGAGCATGCATGGGCGCGGGACTCGGGCGGCTGCTCCACGGCGACCTGCTGCTGCGACCCGCCATCGCCACCGTCGCCCTCGACTTCCCCCTCGGTGAGCTCCGTCTCAACCCGTCCGCCTCCGTCACTGGAACCTGGCCGCACCGCTGTTTCTTCATCGTCGCCGAAAGAACGGCCAACGCCCGACGGATCGGGAATCAACGCGTGCATGCAGCCCCATACTAGGCACGCGTGCTCGCTATCCATCGCCGCGCGCGCCACCGCTCGGCTGGGCCGGCCCGCGTGGAAACTCAGCAGCCAGGGCCGAGCCAGCCCACTGCCCCTTCCCCTTTTCTTTTCAGCATTAAAATCCTGCAGATTGTAGACTATAGCTTTTAACTCATGATACGTCCAATTTGCATCACTATTTTGTATCATAATTTGCTGTTATTCATTGATATATTTCATATTGGGACACAATACTTATGTTATTTCATCTATTTTGCATGTTTCATCATCATTGGAGGATCAAGCACGGAGCCAGGATTCTGCTGGAAAAAGCACCGTCGAACGCAATATTTCGGAAGATCAACTGTGGAAGGGAATTTCACGTAAATTCCTATTTTTCCAGATGACGAGAGGGAGCAGAAGGGGAAGAAGAGGAGCCATGTGGGCCAGACCATAGGCGGCGCGGCCCATGGCCTGGCCGCGCCACCCTATGCTCGGGGCCCCAACCTCTTTCGCCTCCTTTTCTTCGCGTACTCCTTCGTCCGAAAACCTAAGCCAGAGAGGACCTCACGAGGGTTACAGCCGCCTCGGGGCGGAGAACACCAGAGAGAAAGAGCTCTCCGGCGGGCAGAATCCGCGGGGAAATTCCCTCCCGGAGGAAATCGACGCCATCGCCATCGTCATCGAGCGGGACATCATCTCCATCATCATCATCATCATCTCCACCATCTACACCGCCATCACCACCGCTGCACCTCGTCATCGCTGTAGCAATTCGGGTTAAATCTTGATTGTTTGATAGGGGAAACTCTCCCGGTGTTATTCTATACTTGTTGTAGATGCTATTGAGTGAAACCATTGAACCAAGGTTTATGTTCAGATTGTTATTCATCATATATCACCTCTGATTGTATTCCATATGATGTCTCGTGAGTAGTTCGTTTAGTTCTTGAGGACATGGGTGAAGTCTAAATGCTAGTAGTGAATTATGGTTGAGTAATATTCAATGTTATGATATTTAAGTTGTGGTGTCATTCTTCTAGTGGTGTCGTGTGAACGTCGACTACACGACACTTCACCATTTATGGGCCTAGGGGAGTGCATCTTGTACTCGGTTGCTAATTGCGGGGTTGCCGTGACAGAAACCTGAGCCCCCGTTAGTATATCGATGCAGGAGGGATCGCAGGATCTCAGAGTTTAAGGTGTGGTTAGATTTATCTTAATTACTTTCTTGTAGTTGCGGATGCTTGCAAGGGGTATAATCACAAGTATGTATTAGTCCTAGGAAGGGCGGTGCATTAGCATAGGTTCACCCACACAACACTTATCAAAACAATGAAGATTATTAAACCACATGAAGCGAAAGTACTAGACTAAAATCCCCATGTGTCCTCAGGAACGTTTGGTCATTATAAGTAAACAAACCGGCTTGTCCTTTGCGCTAAAAAGGATTGGGCCACTCGCTGCAATTATTTCTCTCGCATTTTATTTACTTGTACTTTATTTATCTACAATATCAAAACCCCCTGAATACTTGTCTGTGAGCATTTATAGTGAATCCTCCATCGAAACTGCTGCCAACACCTTCTGCTCCTCGTTGGGATCGACATTCTTACTTATCGAAGATACTACGATACACCCCCTATACTTGTGGGTCATCAACTCACTAGAAATTCATGTCTTATCCACATGCAATGATCCAAATTTCCTAGTGTTTCTAAACAAAATCCTGACCATAAAAAATTGCATGCATGTGGTTTCCCTTTATATTTTTGTGTTGATATTTACTTTAGAGTGATGTAGTGGTAGTATTTAATTTATTTTGGTAAATGTGTTAATCTTTTTACTGTGAAACAAATTTTGTTGTGAATTACTCCTCATTAGCTTTATTTTGGCATAGGTTACACATGCAGGAGTTTACTGGATTGTGCATGGTTTAGAAATTCAGATCTGGCTAGAAGGCTCTTGTATGATTTTTAGTTTGAAAAATAAAACTGTTTTTGCAACAAAACCAAGTCCCAGTGATTTATACCACATTGTTCTAAAATTAGGCCAGGGGGAATATTTTTGTAAATTCTATTTTATTTATGAGGATTTTATAACCAAAACAGTGTGCCTTTTCAGTATAAAAATTGTGGAAATTATTTATAGCTCAGAAAAATGCCAAACCAAATTTGATGGGTCACATTTTTCAGTATATATATTTTGGTATGTTTGCTACTGGTTTTATATGCTTTTATGTTTGTTTGATTTAAAAATGGAATGCTCTAGTTTCTACATAGTTTAATTACTTAAAAATATTTGAAAGATTATTTGTGTTTTGTTCCAGTGCATGTGTATTCTACATGTTACTAGCTTCCAGTAGATATGCTACATGTATTTTTGTGACTCAGAGAAAGATTTAGGCCAATTATTTGGTCCCTAAGTCATTTCTGGTTTTATAAAAATCATATCTATTGTTTGAAAAACCCAAATTTAGTGAATCCAATTTCTGTAGCTTTATAAAGTCTAGCTTTACACTCTCTGATTTTACAAAAAAGTTGTGTGCATCATTCTAGAGTGTCTTGTTAATGTGGTGTGTTGCTCATTTTACCCTAGGGAAATTGAGTTGTTTTTGTTTATATGTTTTGTAATGAACTTTGGCACCAGACCCTTTTTGGTGGTTTCCAAGATTCATTACCTACTAGTATTAGTGCGGATTATACCTTGGTGTGAGCTAGAGCCTTTTTAGCTTATAGCTGTTATGTTAAGGCCTTTTCGAGTAGCGGTAAAATCAGCCCCATTACAAATAAAATGACCATCTGGCCCTGGGTGCTATTTATTTTGTGTGTTTAGTACCTCTGATAGAGTGTTTCGATACTGGTTTTGTATGAGTGGTTGATGCTATGGCCATGTGTTGATTGTTCTCCCTTTTCTTTTGCAACGTTAGAATGCGAACGCTATCGGAGAAGGAGAGGATCTTGGTGTGGAATTCGAAGAGGAAGGAAGAGCAGATGATTCATGAAGATGAAGTCCAGGGACAGATAGCCAACCAAGGCAAGCCACCTCTTGATGCATCTCTGGTCCTACATATTCTTATTCTTGCATTATTACAGGTTTTATAAAAGTGCATGTCCATTATTTATTTGTCGGTGGTAAGTGCCACCCGGAGTTTTATTAATCCACCCTTAGGGTGCAGCCCTCATTGGTACCTACTGATCCCACCTCCATTAGTGATATGGTGCTTATCACCTTGTCATCCTTATCGCCATGTTTCAAATAAGAATTGGACTATAGGTGGGAGCCCTGGAAAAAAAAAAGGTTATGAAAATGTTTTCCGGAAAAGAAGTTTCTCGAAAACCTTGGAATGGGGTAGCCAAGCCCAAGTGTGGTTTTGATAAATTGTTTTTGAGCAGAAAGGACTTGCTGGGAGCAAGAGAAATGAAAAAAATTGTTTTCGAAAAACCTTTTGTTCACCGAGTACATCACCGAACCTAGCCAGTATAACCACATTACCCTTTAGTGGGACATGGCGGAGCGTAGTAGTTTGTCTCGCCTTAGTTTGGGTCCTGCAAGTGTAAGGGGTAGTCCGAACATGGACACCTATCAACCGTGGCCTCCCCGATGAATCGAGGACGCCTTTCCATTGCGTATCGATGGCAGGGGTACAACCTATGAGCTCCCATTGAATAATGCCCCGCAGTTGGTCGCGACATTCCGGAGGATCGAGCTGGTCGGGGAAATTGCTACTCCTAGGTAAACGACCCCTCGGACTCTGGTGTTGGGAGGTACAACTCTAGGCGGCATGTCTTAGGCTAAGGCGAGCAGGCGAAAAACTATGATCGGGTATTTGTCGTGGCATATGTTGTTATGCAGGGATGAAGCCCGCACGATGAGTATTCGGATCTTGTGGGGAAAGTGTACAACCTCTACAGAGTGAAAAATCTATTCGAATAGCCGTGTCCGCGACAATGGAGGTGGGAAAGGAAGTGCTGAGTATCAAAGGGAGTTTTGGTTTATGAAAGTGACTTTCTCAAAAATGTTTCGGGAAAATGATGCCAGTGGGACTGGTGGAAATGTACCTGGGAGGTACGGTGAAAAGTCGGAAAAGTTCTTTTGGCCATATGAGATGGACGGGAAGGAAAGTGGGTCACCCTTACCGATTAGTCTTCAAATAAACTTGTTTTCAAAAAGGTTTTCAACAAAGATATGGAGGTGTCATACTCTCGAGAGAATCAATCTCTCACTCCTTGTAACCCTAGAATAGTGCATGTTCCTTGCTACTGCCAAATTGCATATCCTTTACTTCTCTCTAAGGTGGTTTGCGAGTACAATTCATAATGTACTCATGGCTTTGTCCCTGGCTATTTACTTGGCTAGACCTGGTGGAGTTCGACAGATGAAGAAGTAGTTGACGACGTCTATGCGAGCTAGGAACGTCTTCCCAATTAGTTGCCTGTAGGGTTATGGCATGACTTGGGCAATGCAAACGCTTTCGTCTGAATGTGATTCTCCCGCCATTGCGGCTCTTATGTAAGTATTGGTCGGTGACCTGTTGTAATCTTTTTATTCGGTACTGTAATGGATGATGTATTTGATACCAGTTCGGTTATGCTTTCACGACACACTGATCATGGGATCGTGAATGTGTATGCATAACGGGTGTTTCAGACAGCTAGTCCGGGGCCCCACACTGGCCCAAAAATAAATGTGATGCAACACCATATTAAGCTATGTGAAAGGACACAGATGTCGCCTAGAGGGGGGTGAATAGGAGGTTTAAAACTTTTACGAGATGGGCTTAACAAATGCGGAATAAAACTAGCGTATACTTTTTCAAGCCCAAAGCCAATATACTATGGTTCATCTATGTGCACCAACAACTTATGCAAAGAAAAACAAGCAAACTATGTGATAGCAAGATATATAACTTCAAGCACGATGACTATCACGAAGTAATGTGCATAAGTAAAGAGCTCGGGTATAGAGATAACCGAGGCACACGTGAGACGATGATTTATCCCGAAGTTCATACTCTTGCGAGTGCTAATCTCCGTTGGAGAGGTGTAGTGGCTTAGTGCTCCCGAACGCCACAAATGGCCTCACCTTGAGGTGTGGTTGCTCGATGCACACCAACGCCATAAAGGCCTCACCCCAAGATGCGGTAGTCACACCACACACCGAGCACCACGAAGGCGCCTCACCTTATTCTCTGGTGACCTTTCCCACAAAGGCCTAGGTCACGGTTACACTAAGGGATTTCCTTCGAGGCGGAAACCGGGCCTTACACAAAGCTTGGGGCACACATCCACAACTTAATTGGAGGCTCCCAAGAAATCGCCACAAAGGCCTCAAATCCGTCTAGGGTTCCAAGAACCCAAGAGTAACAAGCTCCTCACTTTCACTTCCACGAATCACCGTGGAAAGCTCAAACCGTTGCAGCAAATGCAATGGCAAGAACACCATAAAGATGCTCAAGTACTTCTCTCTCAAATTCCAACAAAGCTACAAAAGCTATTGGGGGAATAAGAGAGGAAGAACAAATAGGAGGAGGAACACCAAATTTCTCCAAGATCTAGATCTAGTGGATTCCCCTCACAAAGAGAGGGATTTGATTGGTGAAGATGTAGATCTAGATCTCCTCTATCTTTCTCTCAAATAGATGCAAGATTCGTGGGAGGGAGAGGGAGATAGCAAGCTCGAACAAGGTCAACAATGGGGGCAAAAATGAGCTCCAATGGATAAGAAACTTTAGGGAAGAAGACCCCCTTAAATAGGGCAAGAGAAATCTGCCCGTTATGCACAAAACTCATCAAAACCGGAACTTCCGGTCATTTGGGGCGGTACTACCGCCCCCTGTAGTACCGACCAACTTCCGGGTGAAGTAGGGCGCCCCCGGGAAGCTCACAGTATACTTTCTGCGTGCAAAAATAGCATTTCCGAAACTTGGGCGGAACTTGACTGGTACTACCACCCCACCGGTAGTACTGGCCCCGAAGACCGGAACTTCCGCCCCCGTGAAATGTCCAAATAGTCCGGTACGAAAAATTCAAGAACTTTTGCATCCGGACTCCGATTTCGATGATCTTGGGCTCGTTGAAGTCACAACAACAAGCTCTACAACAATATGCATATAAACATCATAGTCCAGCAAGGTAAGATAGAAACAAATGAATAAATGTTTTACCTATCTATAAAAGACAAATCGGTAAAACCACCAATATCGAAAACACAATAGAGAATGCATATGAAATCCGTTTTCGATGAAATAGAGATTTTCATGGAGATTAATACAAGCTCTAAATCCACTCATGGATAAGAACCAAGAAAGATTATGCCAATGATGCAAAGGTTTGAGCTCTCTTCGAACGATACGATGAAGTTACTCACTTGAGAGCCCCTCTTGATGGTACGGCTATCTATCCTATAACCGGGTCTCACAACTAACACCGCGAGACCAGTAAGAAACAAACCCTATCAAGATCCTACCTCAAGTGGAATATGCGCAAGGCAAAGGTAGGATCTCAAGTGGAATATGCGCAAGATCCTACCTCAAGATGGAACAAGCAAGTGTAATCAAGAAAGGTGTTCCATCTTCAACAAGCAAGTGTAATCAAGAAAGGTGTTCTTATTGCAACCTGAAGCCAACATATGCTTCAAGAATTGCCTATAGACAACTCATACAAATATAACTCAATGCAAACATTAGTCCATAGGGATTGTCATCAATTACCAAAACCACACATGGGGCTCCATGCACTTTCACTATGGATGAAATTATGAAGTATAATCTTGTGTATTTCTTCCAAGCCTTCATTCTTCATTATGGTGGCTTCAAAGTTCTGAAATCTTCACTTGAGGCGTCTTCTTCAATCCTCACATGCTTGCTGCCATCTCCATGTATGATCATGCTCCAACGATTGTCCCTCTCGTCCATGCTAGGTCCATCATTTCTAAGAGTAACAAACACATCTGATTTAGGCAGCATCATATTCTCATGTATGTGAGGAATAGTTCCAAGAAATGAAAGTACGTGATAGTTAAGTTGTTTGGCATGAGCTCGAGTGATAGGTCCTTGTATTTTTGTGGCTGTAGGTACAACGTTTGTATCAATAGATGGGATGTCCTCATCACTCCCTATAGCCCCCCACAAAACGAAAATGGGGGCGCCTGCGCCAAAATACTCCCCCAGTCGCGCGCCCCATATTTGTTTTCATGCCGGCGCGGCGCGTTGTTTCATCCAGCGCCCCGAGACCGAACCCAATCCGGCGGGAGGCTATCGGGGGCGTTGAATGGCGCTAAAAGCAAGCACGGGCTAGCTCTGTCGGTGAGACAGGGCTAGTTTTCCCCCAAAAAATTATCTTTCCCGCCATTATTGGCGCCATAACACCCCGTTCCCCTTCTCCCTCGGCGCCAATTCCCTCCATTTCCCCCACACAAGCCTTCGCCTTGCTCCACCGTCCAACCATGAAGACGAGGAAGTACATCGCTCCACGCATGTCGGCGCCGGACGCCCTCGCCGCTAAGCCTGCTCTCGTGAAGAAGTGGATGGTGCGGACATCCAGCACCAAGGAGAGGCCCGAGGGGATGACCAATGCCGAGTGTGCGTTCGACATCCAGCGGCGCTCGGTGGAGAACTCCAGCCGCCGCGCAAGGGAGGCGAGGCTGAAGGAGAAGAGGGCAGCGGCAGCGGCGGCGAAGCAAGTGACATTGATGGAGCGGGCCGCTGCCATGGCGGCGCCCCTACGTTTGTGCATCCGTTCGTCCCTGCCGCGTGGAGCGGCAGTCAAGGCAACGTCTCTTCGCCGTCACCATCCACCGCGTCACCGTTGTTCCATGACACCCAAGGTAACCCACCGCACCTGTTCCGCTTCTCGGCGAGCTGCCACGATTTCAACCCACTCTGTGGGTTCAACCCCAACACCTTCGCCGCCCCAAACACCTTCACCACCGGTGACCTGCACATGCTGGCCGGATCGCTTGAGCTCCAGCGCAGCCTCTACAGTGGAGGTGTGCCTCCTCCTCATCCCGACTACCAGCAGTTCACCGCGAGCAGCAGCGCGCAAGCGCCATTCGGCGCGATGCCGGGCGACGCCATCGTGGAGGACATGATCATCGACAGCACCAACGGGCAGCCGTCCTTCACACAACAGGAAGCTGAGGCGTACGTCGAAGATGAGAAAGAAGGCGACGACGTTGGGTGGGAGAACGAGGTGTACACCTTCACCGAGGCCCACAAAGAGATCGCGCCGGCCATCGTCGACCCCAAAGGCAAGAAAAAGAAGGCCGTCATCACGTCGTGCGTCACCACGGTGGGCGCGGACCAGAAGACGAAGGCCGGCAGGCGCGGTCCAAAGTGGAGCTCGAGGGAGGACGAGTGCCTCACCAAGGCATGGAAGACGGTGAGCATCGATCCCTTCACCGGCTCCAATCAGAATGCGGAGTCCTATTGGAAAAGGGTGAAGGCGGCGTTCGACGAGCGTTGGCTCTTGGATCCATATTTCAAGGCGCTGACCACCGATCGCAACGTCTCACCGTTGGCACATGATGCAGCACACCTGCAACAAGTGGCACGACATTGTGGAGGAGGTTCGCCGCGTCCATGTTAGCGGCACCAACTTTGACGATCAGGTACTGTCGCCACTCCCACCGTGCATTGCCCTTGATCACCGGCGTTTGATTTGTCAGGTGTTTTGCAGATGCGCGCCATGATCACCGCCTCCCGCGAGGACAACGCCACATCGAGTTCAAGTTCGTGCATGTCTTCGCCCGGATTGAGACGTGCGACAAGTGGACGGAGGTCCGGACTGCCCTTGCGAGGGCCAACGTGCCGTTCGACCCCAACGCCACAGCTACACCTGTTGTTGTTGGTCGGCCGGTCGGGAACAAGAAAGCCAAGACGATGAGGGATGCCGCGATGGCCATCGAGATGCTCCACTCCTCCATTTCGGCGTGCATAGCTGACGCCGCCACGCACGCTGCCACGCGGGCGGAGCAAGCCGCGAAGATGGAGGAGGTGGCGTCGGTCATGGAGAGGCAGGATGATGTCTACGTGTGCTTCTATTCTTGTAGACAGTGTTGGGCCTCCAAGAGCAGAGGTTTGTAGAACAGCAGCAAGTTTCCCTTAAGTGGATCACCCAAGGTTTATCGAACTCGGGGAGGAAGAGGTCAAAGATATCCCTCTCAAGCAACCCGCAACCACAAAGCAAGAAGTCTCTTGTGTACCCAACACACCTAATACACTTGTCGGATGTATAGGTGCACTAGTTCGCGAAGAGATAGTGAAATACAGGTGGTATGAATGTATATGAGCAATAGTAACGGCACCAGAAAAGTGCTTGATGTCACAACTGGCGTATGGTTGATGGTGGTGATATTGCAGGCAGTACATATGCAGTAGAACAGTAAACAAGCGATGATTGCAGTATTTGGGAACAAGGCCTAGGGATTATACTTTCACTAGTGGACACTCTCAACATTGATCACATAAGAATAAATAGATAAATGCTATACTCTACACTCTCTTTTTGGATGATGAACACCACTAATTGTGTAGGATTACATGAACCCTCAATGCCGGAGTTAACAAGCTCCACAATATTCGATATTCATGTTTAAATAACCTTAGAGTGCACGATAGATCAACACAACTAAACCAAGTACTAACATAGCATGCACACTGTCACCATCACACTATGAAGGAGGCATAGATCACATCAATACTATCATAGCAATAGTTAACTTCATAATCTACAAGAGATCACAATCATAACCTACGCCAAGTACTACACGATGCACACACTGTCACCTTTACACCGTGGAGGAATAGAGTACTTTAATAACATCACTAGAGTAGCACAGAGATGAATAGTGATACAAAACACATTGCAATCATAAAGGGATATAAATAAGCACTTCACTATGCTATTCATAACAGTGAATAAGTATTCGTGAAATATAGCCTAAGAGACCCACACGGTGCACACACTGTCACCTTTACACACGTGGGACAAGGAGTCTCCGGAGATCACATAAGTAAAATCCACTTGACTAGCATAATGACATCTAGATTACAAGCATCATCATATGAATCTCAATCATGTAAGGCAGCTCATGAGATTATTGTATTGAAGTACATAGGAGAGAGATTAACCACATAGCTACCGGTACAGCCCTTAGCCTCGATGGAGAACTACTCCCTCCTCATGGGAGACAACAGCGGTGATGAAGATGGCGGTGGAGTCAATGGAGAAGCCTTCCGGGGGCACTTCCCCGGCGTGCGGAACAGAGACTCCTGTCCCCGGATCTTGGCTTCGCGATGGCGGCGGCTCTGGAAGGTTTCTCGTACCGTGGCTTTTCCGTATCGAAGATTTAGGTCAGGGAGCTTTAAATAGGCGAAGAGGCGAAGTCGGAGGGCTGACGAGGCGGTGACACAATAGGGGCGGCCGGCCCGGCCGCGCCACCTGTCATCGTGTTGTGCCCCTCTCTGGCTCTCGGGTGTGAAGCTTCGTGGAAAAATAGGATGTGGGCATTAATTTCGTCCAATTCCGAGAATATTTCCTTACTAGGATTTCTGAAACCAAAAAGCAGAAAACAGAACTGCACTTCGGCATCTCGTCAATAGGTTAGTTCGGAAAATGCATAAAATCATCATAAAGTGTGAACAAAACATGTAGGTATTGTCATAAAACAAGCATGGAACATAAGAAATTATAGGTACGTTTGAGACGTATCAAGCATCCCCAAGCTTAGTTCCTACTCGCCTCGAGTAGGTAAACGATAACAAGGATAATTTCTGAAGTGTCATGCTACCAACATAATCTTGATCCAATAATGATGTAAAGCATGTGAACTGAGATCAAATCACTCAAAGCAAATGTCTATATTGATATAAGAGATGATAATGCAAGAGTTAAACAAGCTAGAAGTTTTCATGAACTATTGCTTCAAAGACATGAAACCGTACAAAGTTCATTAAAGATGTGTTAAGTATTCAGCGTAGAAGTTCTATCCTTCATTCCAAGCATCAAGTAAATTTTCACAACATAAGAAGGATTCAGTCAAGTAAACATAAACATGAACGTCATGAATCAACTGTTTCGAAGTCTACTCAACCGGTGAGCGCAAGCATTTGGTATTAGCACCAGGATGTTATGGCATAAAGAACGTTAATGGGGGTTTGGAAGGCCAAATGGAAGAAAGTCTTACAAAGCTATAAGTGATTACTAGACAAGAGGAAGTCTTATAATCGAAGCTATGCAAGGAGTAGTGATTGCCATGCAACGGATGCACATAGAGCTATATGTGTATGAAATATCTCCAATGGAACTAGTGGGGGTGCATCCAACTTGGTTGCTCACGAAGACCTAGAGCACTTTTGAGGAGGCTCATCATTGGAATATACAACCCAAGTTCTATAGTGTAAATTCCCCACATAGTTATACTAGTAAAACATGAAAACTCTCTCATATGGAGTGTAGGTGCTAAACATGAGCACAAATGATGACTATGAATATGCAGGTGCTAAAACATGAGCACAAGTGTGGATAAAAGATAGTAATGCTGCCCCCTTTTTCTTTATTCTCTTTTTTTCTTTTTCTTTTTTCTTTTCTTTCTTTCTTTTCTTTTTCTCTTTTTCTTTTTGATGGCCTCCATGGCTCTTTTCACTTTTAGGGGCAACATCCTAATATGACAACACACTTTTTGGTACAAATAACTCATAATTAATAAAACACGATGTATAAAACTGTATGCCTCTGCCAGTGTAGCAGGATGTGCAATGATCTAGCGTAACATGGGTAAACCACACATCAGCTGTATAGAATCATGCAAAGCAATATAAAAAATAATAAATGACAACATGCAATGTAAAATGGAAGTTGCATGGCAATATATCTCGGAATAACTATGGAATTGCTGTGGTAGGTAGGTATGGTGGCTGTTTTGAGGAGATGTATGGGCTTATGTGTAGGAGAACAAGAGAAAGTCCTCCCACGGGTTTGGATGTACCGGCGAAGTATGCACAATTCTCAATGTGAGCAAAAGGCAATGCACAGTACCGAAGAGGCTAGCAAATATGGATGGTGGAAGTGCCAAAAACCGTAGCTTAACATTAGTCAAAAAGAACTCACAAGCTTATTGCAAACATCTAGCAGGTTCAACATTAAGAGCATGATTAAAATTTCACTGACCTTCAGCACAACTTAGTTATTACGATGAACCTTTAGACATGGAAAGCTATCAAGTCCAACTACACCTTCAACTATTTAAATAGAGTTTGTAGTACGGCACAAGTTTAAAGACAACAATCCACTACTAATTTTAACTTATTCATCCAGCAAGCTTTACCATCTAAATACCTCAAAACGTTTGCAAAGAATCAAGTTATCAAAGCTCAATGATCTACAAGATTATGCAAGTGTTTCATTATACCACTACCACATGCAACATTTCCTTAACCAACCGAATAACAATGAACGAAGCAGTTTCAACCTTCGCCATGAACATTAAAAGCTAAGAACACATGTGTTCATACGAACCAGCGGAGCGTGTCTCTCTCCACACAAGGATGAACTTATTCAAACAAAACAAAAATAAAAACAAGACGCTCCAAGTAAAGTACATAAGATGTGACCGAATAAAAATATAGTTTCAAGAGAAGAAACGATAAATTGTCGATGAAGAAGGGGATGCCTTGGGCATCCCCAAGCTTAGATGTTTGAGTCTTCTTGAAATATGTAGGGATGAACCACGGGGCATCCCCAAGCTTAGACTTTTCACTCTTCTTGATCATAGTATATCATCCTCCTCTCTTGACCCTTGAAAACTTCCTCCACACCAAACTTCAAGCAAACTCATTAGAGGGTTAGTGCATAATAAAAAATTCACATGTTCAGAGGTGACACAATCATTCTTAACACTTCTGGACATTGCACAAAGCTTCTGAAAGTTAATGGAACAAAGAAACTCATTCAACATAGCAAAAGCGGCAATGCAAAATAAAAGGCAGAATCTGTCAAAAACAGAACAGTCCGTAAAGACGAATTTTGCAGGGGCACTTAACTTGCTCAAACGGAAAAACTCAAAACAAATGAAAGTTGCGTATATATCTGGGGATCACGCACGTAAATTTGCAGATTTTTCTGAGTTACCTACAGAGACTTCTGCGAATTCGTGACAGACACAAATCTGTTTCGCAGTAATCCAAATCTAGCATCAACTTTACCATAGAGACTTTACTTGGCACAAAAACATGATAAGGGCTACAGTAGTAACAACTTCCAAGACTCAAATATAAAACAAAAGTGCTGTAGTAAAATAAACACATGGGTTATCTCCCAAGAAGTTCTTTCTTTATAGCCATTAAGATGGGCTCAGTAATTTTAATGATACTCTCGCAAGAAATAAGAGTTGAAGCAAAAGAGAGCATCAAGAAGCAAATTCAAAACACCTTTAAGCCTAACCCACTTCCTATGAAAAGGAATTTTGTACACAAATAAATTCATGAAGAACAAAGTGGCAAGCATAGAAAAGCAACACAAGCGCAATTTCAAGATTCTCAACATAAAGAGGGGAAACTTAATATTATTAAGATGCATATAACCATTTTCCCCTCTCTCACAATAACTTTCAGTAGCATCATGAACAAATTCAACAATATAACTATCACATACAACATTCTTGTCATGAGCCACACACATAAAATTATTACTCTCCACATAAGCATAATCAATTTTATTAGTTGTAGTGGGAGCAAATTCAACAAAGTAGCTACCATTATTATTCTCATCAAGTGTAGGAGGTATAGTATAATCATAATAAAATTCACTCTCCATAGTAGGCGGCACCAAAATACCACCACCATTATAATCATCATAAATAGGAGGCATATCATAATCAACATAAACTTTCTCCTCAATACCCGGAGGACTAAAGAGATCATTTTCATCAAAACCGACCTCCCCAAGCTTAAATTCTTCCATAGCATTAGCAACAATGGTGTTCAAAGCATTCATACTAATAACATTCCCATTAGCATTCATAAGTTCCATGGGTTTTTTAATTTTCTCTTCAAACACATCATGTCCTAATTCAAGATAAAGTTCATAAAGTTCTCTCATTTTGTTGTTGTCTTCCATTAAGCCTTACTAGTGTAAAACAAGAGACAAAAAGACGCAATTACAGAATCTAAAGGAGATAGCTTCGAGCACTCACACACCGGCAACAGTGCTAGGAAATAGCTTAGTAGTCGGAGGATGTGAATACCTTTTACCTTACCTCCCCGGCAACGGCGCCAGAAAAGTGCTTGATGTCTACGTGTGCTTCTATTCTTGTAGACAATGTTGGGCCTCCAAGAGCAGAGGTTTGTAGAACAACAGCAAGTTTCCCTTAAGTGGATCACCCAAGGTTTATCGAACTCAGGGAGGAAGAGGTCAAAGATATCCCTCTCAAGCAACCTGCAACCACAAAGCAAGAAGTCTCTTGTGTCCCCAACACACCTAATACACTTGTCAGATGTATAGGTGCACTAGTTCGGCGAAGAGATAGTGAAATACATGTGGTATGAATGTATATGAGCAATAGTAACGGCACCAGAAAAGTGCTTGATGTCACAACTGGCGTATGGTTGATGGTGGTGATATTGCAGGCAGTACAGATGCAGTAGAACAGTAAACAAGCGATGATTACAGTATTTGGGAACAAGGCCTAGGGATTATACTTTTACTAGTGGACACTCTCAACATTGATCACATAACAGAATAAATAGATAAATGCTATACTCTACACTCTCTTGTTGGATGATGAACACCACTAATTGTGTAGGATTACACGAACCCTCAATGCCGGAGTTAACAAGCTCCACAATATTCGATATTCATGTTTAAATAACCTTAGAGTGCACGATAGATCAACACAACTAAACCAAGTACTAACATAGCATGCACACTGTCACCATCACACTATGAAGGAGGCATAGATCACATCAATACTATCATAGCAATAGTTAACTTCATAATCTACAAGAGATCACAATCATAACCTACGCCAAGTACTACACAATGCACACACTGTCACCTTTACACCGTGCAGGAGGAATAGAGTACTTTAATAACATCACTAGAGTAACACAGAGATGAATAGTGATACAAAACATATTGCAATCATAAAGGGATATAAATAAGCACTTCACTATGCTATTCATAACAGTGAATAAGTATTCTGTGAAATATAGCCTAAGAGACCCACATGGTGCACACACTGTCACCTTTACACACGTGGGACAAGGAGTCTGGAGATCACATAAGTAAAATCCACTTGACTAGCATAATGACATCTATATTACAAGCATCATCATATGAATCTCAATCATGTAAGGCAGCTCGAGATTATTGTATTGAAGTACATAGAGAGAGATTAACCACATAGCTACCGGTACAGCCCTTAGCCTCGATGGAGAACTACTCCCTCCTCATGGGAGACAGCAGCGGTGATGAAGATGGCGGTGGAGTCGATGGAGAAGCTTCCGGGGCACTTCCCGTCCGGCGGCGTGCCGAAAGAGATTCTGTCCCCGGATCTTGGCTTCGCGATGGCGGCGGCTCGGAAGGTTTCTCGTACCGTCGCTTTTCCGTATCGAAGATTTAGGTCGGGAGCTTTAAATAGGCGAAGAGGCGAGTCGGAGGGACGAGGCGGTGACACAATAGGGGGCGCGGCCGGGCCACGGCCGCGCCACCTGTCATCTGGTGGCCCTGTGGCCCCTCTCTGGCTCTCGGGTGTTGGAAGCTTCGTGGAAAAATAGGATCTTGGGCATTAATTTCGTCCAATTAAGAATATTTCCTTACTAGGATTTCTGAAACCAACAGCAGAAAAGGAACTGGCACTTCGGCATCTCGTCAATAGGTTAGTTCCGGAAAACGCATAAGATCATCATAAAGTGTGAACAAAACATGTAGGTATTGTCATAAAACAAGCATGGAACATAAGAAATTATAGATACGTTGTTTGAGACGTATCACAGGACATGAAGCTCGACATGATCAAGGCTAACATCATCGCCAAGAAGAGGAAGGAGGATGTAGCGATCATGCTCGTCGACACCAACGACATGGATGACGACGTCAAGGCGTGGTGCGCAGCTCAGCGCGCCGTGATCCTAGCCGAGAGTCGAGCTTCACCCGCGTCCCAGCCCAGCACCGCGACTCCTATGACAGCTACTACCTATGATACTCTAATCTCCTCTCTCATCCATAATTACCTGCCACATCAGTATTTTTAGTGGGACTAGGATGCATGATAGTGCTAGTTAAGATACTAGCACTGTGGCTAGCCTAATGCCGGCCGGCCTGCGTGCCCCCCTTGCTCTCAGTGCGGAACAAAACGCACAACCCACGTGCCAGCCGCTACAAAAGCCAAACCTGAAAGGCTGCCCAAAACCGTGCACGCTTCTTCCTCGCGCCGCGCCGCCGCCGCCGCCGCCGCCAGCAACCCCCGTACTCCTTCGGGTCTCTCTAGTCTCTACATCAAGACCAAATCGAATTCACCCCATAATTCTCCGTTAATCCTGAAGGCAAGCGCTTCTCCCCCCTTGCTCCGATTTCCCCCTCCGAATTTCTAGGATTTGTTTCTGTGTTTCTCATTTCAGTCTCACCATACCTGCGTGTGCGTTGCGGTGGCAGCTGTAGTTCGGCGGTGGACCAGGAGCATGGCCTTATCGTGCGCGAGCGTTCGCCTGCACGGCCGCGTCGGCGCTTTCAAATGCCGGGCCGCTCTGGCTACGTCGAGCGGCTTTTCGTTCCCGGGTGCACGGAGGTGGACTGCTAGGGGAATCCACTGCCAGTTTCCACCGCGGGCCAGTGCGGATGGCGTTGACGCCACCACCTCCGGTGCAGATGTTGTTGTGCCTGAAGCGGGCGAATTCGCTGGTTCCGCCGAGGAGGTCGCCGCGGTTATCCAACCGACTGTGTTTCAACACAAGGGCGGGGAGGTTTCTGATTTTGTTGGATCCGGTGGGAATGGTAAGTTCCCGCCTGGCAGCGGCGGTGGAGATGGGGATAATGGCACTGGTGGCGGTGGTGCTGATGGCGACAGTGAAGGGGATGATGAGTTTGGGCCGATCCTTAGCTTTGAACAGGTGGTCCAGGAGGTCGAGAAGCGAGGGGTTAGCTTCCCGAGCTTGCCAGCCGATATGATCGAGGCTGCGAAGAATGTTGGGATTCAGAAGCTGCTGCTGCTGAGATACTTGGACATGCAGGTGTTGGGAAGTGCTCTAGTTCATATGCGTATTTTAGGGTTGCGATGTTGCTGACTTGGAATTGTTTTGCTGTTTCGATGTGCTAGGCCTCCGCTTGGCCCCTGGGTCCTGCTGTTAGATCCTGCGGGCTTCTCCGGAATAGGATGCTGGTTGATCCTGCATTCCTCTTCAAAATTGGGACGGAGGTAGGTTCACTTCTTGATCTTAGGTAGTATTGCACAAGGGTTAGTGTTTATTGGTAGGATTGTTGGTTGACTGCTCTGGTGGAATGATTTGCAGATAGTTATTGACACATGTTGCGCTACTTTTGCGGAGGTTCAGAAGAGAGGCGATGAGTTTTGGTCAGAATTTGAACTGTATGCAGCAGATATGTTGGTAGGCGTAGTTGTTAATGTAGCTTTAGTCGGCATGTTGGCACCATATGCTCGGTTCCGTGGAGGGTCTACATCAGCAGGCCTTCTTGGGCGTGTTAGGCATGCTTATGACGCTCTCCCGAGCAGGTGAGTGATGAACTATGTTAACACTTCTGTTGGAGTAAAATGCGGATAACAGTATTTTGTGTTCTAACTCAATTGCATGTTACTATCATTATGTCTCTAGATGAATATTTAATATTTCCACGTTCATTTTATTTCTACAGATAACTTGTTAGTTGTGACAAAACCAAATGTAGCTGCCTTCTTGTTCCGTAAAATTCCAAGTCTTTAACTTTAGCTGTAAACTGACAAAGTATAAATATAATCTCTAGCTGTAAACTTTAACAGTAGTTCTGGTGGCTGATGAGATTCAAGCATGATATTGCAGAGTACCTACTTCTCTATTTAGAAGTTTTAGATGTCATCAGATAATTCAGTTAAATACCACTTTCTTATCATTTTAGTCTCATTTCCCATTTTCCTTGCTTGTTGCATGTTCATTTCTCTTTGTGCTACTATAATTTGCTGGCATTCTTCTTTCACTGTTTTTAATTGTGCATTCACCTTTTCATCGTGTGTAATGCTGATGAAATCTGAACTCATGTAGTGTTTTTGAAGCTGAAAGGACAGGATATAGTTTTTCCGTTCAACAACGGATAGGGTCATACTTTTTCAAGGTAATTTTTGTGTACTTCTTGTTTTGACCAGGAAGTGTTAAAAACATATTACCTCTTCTAATATCTGGAATACCCTATGTTGAGAACAGGGGTTTTTATATGGCGCAGTTGGATTTTCTTGTGGTCTTGTGGGCCAAGGCATTGCAAACTTGATAATGACTGCAAAACGGTATTTTACTTCTCGTTATGTTAAAGTCAATGTTGTCACCAATATGTAGATACTTCTCGTTATGTTAAAGTCAATGTTGTCATCAATATATAGATAGTTTATTGGCACATTTAACTATTTTTCTATCTTCTATATAGTTCTATTCTGGCGGCCCTCCAGTAATCACTAATATTAGCATGAGAAATTCAATCTTATTATGCAGTTTTTTAGAGCTCTGAAACATTTGAAAGCTATTTTGTTTCTTCTTGAATCATCAAGAAATGTTGAAGGGAAATTTACCACACAATGTATGATGGTAAAAACTAGAACATGTTTGCTTGAATGCACATTTGCACTACTTCGCGAGTTTTTGAAAGGTTAGGTCAAGAAATTGTTAGCCGCGCTTTGGCCTGACATAGCTAGATGTAAGGTTAGGTCAACAAGTGTTTCACACGTGGGGCCTAGCTGTTAGATAAGGAATGTGGCCAAAGCCGTGAGTTGAACGAAACACGTACCTAACTTAGTGAAATTTGTCTAACCTGAAGTAATTGTGTGGCACATTTGACAGTTCGACTTAGGTTGTCACTAGTAGAAAAGCCCGTGTGTTGCTACGGGTCAAATCGCACAATAGCACAAATTGGGATATCCTTCTTCTGTATGCACTGCCTATTGCCATATTTTTTGCTCATTGACTAAATTATTTCATTTCTATGGGTTAATTTTTATTGAATATCTTTTAGAGCATGAATAATTTCATTACTGGAGAGACGACAATGTAGAAAACCATCTATACAACTCAATCTTTTTAAATGTCAATATTGTTATTAGAATTCCAATAGGTTCTCTTGATTCAATTATAGACTAGGACAAGGCCCGTGCTTCGCTACGGAGCAAGTTTCCGCGAACAGAGATTTGATGAGCCATCCGGTCTTAAATATTTGTTAGGCATGCACACAATGAATTGACATGGCTTAAGCTTCACAAAACATGCTTACATGAAAAGAAATAGGATAATAGCTGGACTAAATTTTTAACTAAGCTTGTCTTGCAAAGTTGCAAAATTACAGAGACATGCTTGACATCATGTCTTGCAGATACCAGACCTTTTATTAGCTCTTGGTTTCAGCATCCCAAAGCAGCGGTCTACAGAGACAATGCAGAATTGTCATCCTCAACATTCTAATGTAGCAGTTGTGTGAATGCTAAACTATTGATTTGCAACAAAGACAGGAAAGAATGGTTGAGCACTTATTATACCCAATATTTTCACCAAGTCCACACCTGCTTTAGTTAAATGTCTGCAAGTTGAAGAGCATAAGTGCTGCTCAAGTACAGATATGGGTAGTCCTTTCTCTCGAGCACCTAGCATGCATGTAGTGACCAGCAGCAATGAAACTCAAGAGTTTTACTCAGTACTTGGACATGGGTAACGGCGGCCGCAGCCGTGGCTAGGGAGAGCAACTTTTAGGCAGCATCACATAAACCACTATAACCTACACCTTAATCTGAACTCCTTCGTACAAACATAACCCTATTTAAGTACTGGAGATTCCATGGCAATTATGTTTTCCAAATTACATCTTGTAAAATAAAACATGCAAGAGGTTTGTTCTAAAATTGGACGGAACAATGACCCTACTTCTTATAGACATGAGTACAGTACCTGCATCCTAAAAATTGACTGAATAATGAATCACACAGAAATTTGCCCTTCGTGATCCTCATGTTCGTCCTATAGCATGGTTTTAAAGGCGCCAAGGCGTCCTAAGGGGGGGGGCGCTACGCTTAGGTGACGCCTAGGCGGACGCTTTGGACGCCTAGGCGCCTAAGGCGGGCGTTTTTCTAAGGCGGAGGGGGAGCGCTTGGACGCCTAGGCGTCCCTAAGGCGACGCCTAGGTGACGCCTTTAAAACCATCTCCTATAGGCTAACACCAGTTAGGCCTTTGATCAAACAGGGGAAACACAGAGAGATACATCCTACAGTCTAGATTGATTAGATCAGTACATGGATATATCAAATAGTGAAGAATATATGAAATCCAAAACCAGAGTTGTAGACCGACAAGAAAATGCAATCAATCTTCACTTATATACGTACCTGTATTCACGTTAAGTACCTACGTACTAACTTGGCTGCTCGTGGAGTAGTGGATTCCTTATTCATAGTTCCTGAGATGAGCTCAGCCAGATCTGTTGCATCCCTCCGTCTGAAAATTCTGCTCTAGCTCCATCCGTGCCTGTTGACGACTTTGTCAGGACCAATTCCAGTGATCTGCCCCTCTATGACTGATGGTGGTTTGACGCGTTGGAGGAAGTATGGATGGCCGGACACGACGGAATCGATCAAAGTGGCGCATCCCGGTTCTATTCCTTCCATCGTCAGAAGATATACTCGACGAGGCGGATGGAACGGCGACGCACGAAGCGGCTAAAGGCCAGCTAACAATCTACTGCAACGTAGTTCTGCCCAGAAGCTGGCGATTGCTGCTCTGCCGGATGAGGAGGCGTGGATTTGGGCTGGCCGATCGGGGCACTCGGCGCGATCTGGCGTGGCAGCAGTCATCGAGCGAAGGAGGACAACCACGTCGCGGCTTCCGGACGGTGGAGCTAGCAGCTCGAATCGCACAGCAGTCCCTTCACACGTCCTTCCCAAGCGCACGGCGCCGACGACGACCCAGACGGCGGCGTTGGCTAGGGAGTAAAACCTTGGAGACGAGTTCTCGTATGGTAGGTATAAGGGGAATCGCCGAATCGCACCAACGACTGAATCGATAAAGGAACCGCGGGCTGAACTTGTAAGCACGGGATTTACTTCCTTTTTCGTGCCGGAATTGTAGTAAGAGTTGACGAGACACAAGATTTGGTCAGATTGGAGTTCAGGATGATCACGCCACGGCCACGCACACGGGGTGGGAGGGGCGGTCTCCCCAAGTCACACGAAACAGGGAGGATAAACGATTGCAAGTCGGATGAAAACGTACTTAGCGGCAGACCAAAACGCACTTTGACGGACCAAACCAAGGAAACGTTAGCTCCTTTATTATTAGGTATATATATAGATAGCACATTCAGCACAGACATTGGTTGCCCTGAAGATCGGGATGGCCTTGATCCTCAATTTTGCGTCTAATTCCTAGCCCCCCAAAAAGCTAAAATAAGTAATTTCCCATGGTTAATAGAAAACAGTTTTGCACTTATATATATCCCAAAATAATTGATTTCATATTTTAATGCAACATGGAAATTTACCCAAGCTGAGTCGGTTCTGGCCTTTTCATGTTAGGCTTTCCAGACCCGGACTGAAACCCTAGCCAGCCCAAGTTTGCACATGACGTAACCACATGTTCCCCTATAATAAAAAAAGGTGTAACCGCAATCTGTGGTTCAGCGAGCTGCCTCCAGGTCAAGGGATCGGTCACATTGTGCTCTTGTCATTGAAGATGTCAAGGACCTTGTTGGTTCCTTCAGCTCCTGCTCTCTGCTCATGTTAGCCGGTTTTAGAATGCTGCCGCACATTGTTTAGCGCGTTCGTGCGTGTTTTTGCCTAATTGTGCGTGGCGTGGTGTGCCTCCGGATTGCATCCGGGAGACAATTTGTAATGGATCCTTGTTTGATTGATTAATAAAGCACACCTGTTTTCCTCCAAAAAAAAGGTGTAATCGCATGTTTGATATGCTTTCAATTACATCTCGCCCATCAATCATTCGCCGAGATTACATGCAATTTACACTAAGCCATAATATGCACAAAATCATTGTTGTTAATTACTTAGAAAACAACTACAGTAATTCTTTTGGTGATGTCCATGCAGACATGTATGTTACGCTCATTGCCAAGTGGTCCCATAAAGATATTGTTTAATAAAGTTATCTCTCAACTTTCTCCTTAGCATATCCACCGCCCAAGATTTCTTCTTATTTCTCTCTCTCTCTCCATCGATTCCTTCTTACCCAGTTGATTAGGTGAGCACCACCTCTGGCCACAGTCCCAATTTTTTGCTTGGTTGGTACCTTCTCTGCTTCTCTTCTTTGTGTGAGTGAATTCGTGACGAGCTCTTTCGAGCAGCTTTGGGATCTTGGTGAAAGAGTTGACCCAGGGACTTCTGTTATGTCATTCCCGTCTTCTTCCCATAGTTCAGTTTCCGCCGCTGTCTTGATACCCTCCGTTGTCTGACGCCCCAGTCTCCCTGATTCCCTCTTGCCAGTACATGGTCGTGTGTGCGCTTGTCGCTGTCCTGCCACGGTCGACGAGCTCGGTGGATGCCATCGGCAAGGGAGGTAATTTGGCGAGTGTTAGTGCCTCAGATGCGTTGATTTGGGCTCGAATTTGTTCGGTTTCTGTCCAATCTCCTCATCTCTATTCTTCTGTTGACGAAACCGCTCTTGGAAAACTCGATTTCGAGGTGGCGAACAAAATCCGGCGAATTTATGCGCTTGATTTGTTGGTTTCTGTTGAAATCGCACGCAGCAGAGAGAGGCTATATATGGGTAGTTTTCTGTGGGAAGGGGGCAAGAATCAGAAGGAAATCGAGTTTGATTTTGATTCGGCTGAAGAGTTAGGTACAAACTCGTTCTTGTTCGATTGCGGTGCGGGAGGATGGGTCGGAGATCAAGGGCGGCGGCTGTTCGCGAAAGAACTCTATCCAGTTTGTTCGGGTAGTGGAGAAAAATAAGGAAAGCCAACCGGTACTCATCTACAGCTTAGGTGGCGACGGACAGGACGGATGAAAGAACCGTTTTTCACTCAGCGGTGGCAGGTGGTGTAATTTCAGCGGAAAACAGGGGCAAAAACAGATGGACTAACAAGAAGCTCTTTTGCTTTTATTATTAGGTATAGATAAGCGTGTCTGATGGTAAAAATATTGCAGAAAATTGTAATAGTCGGTTTCATCTTCAAGAACATTATCTCATATTATTGTGATTGTGTAACTATTAACATAATATTGTACAAATAATTTATTGTCAAAACTAGTATTTGGACAGTCAAAATACATCCTACATTTAGGAACCGTTGGAGTATCTCATAGGATGTGCAAACACTAAGGCTCTTTGTTTTGGATGATTTAAAGAAACAACACATGTGTAGGAAACGTAGGATCATGATTCATGTCTTATTCAATCTTTTAGGAATTTGCACCAAAGGATATTTGATTACACCATGTTGGAAAAACATAGTAATATTTCCCAAGAAGTTCCAGTGATCTGAAGTATTTCTATGACAGTAATCCTTTTTTTTCTTTTTACATATGTGCTATCATTTCATTGTTGACTGGGTTACTAATAATATATAAATAACTCATATGTCTGTTGTTGAGCTAAGTTCTTAGAGGATCAAACACGATGCCAACTAACTGTTCTCTATCCAAGTTCTGGTTTTGAATGTACTTATGTGCACGATATAATTCTACTTTACCTACAACAAAACACAGTGCATTTTTCTAGCATTTTCTGATATGACTACTTTCATGAGAAACTTAATGCAATATGTCCACTTTTTGTTTCCGTATAATTTATGCACCTCAGAACTGACTATTTCCTTGAAATGTGTAATTCAGGAGTGTAAAGAAGTCTGAGCATGATGTACCTGTTCCACCCCTTCTGAAAACTTCTGCTTTGTGGGGTAAGTGACAAGATGTTTTGCCTTAGCGAGGGTATCTATAAAATATTTCTAAAAATCCGCAGAGGTTTTATTACTTGACTACTTAACCCCCTCAAGTTTAAAACTGGGTATCGTACTTGCCAAACTATCCCAAACTGTTCAAATAAGCCCCTGAGGTTATTTTGTAACTGATGAAGTGCTGGATGACTCTGCACTGACCATGGTCATGTCGTAGCTCCGACCACGTTGTCCTTGTCTCTTAGCGGCTATATCGTCCAACCCTCTCTTGCTCTGCCGCTCATCCATAGAGCCTTACCAACCCCATCTCCTCTCGTCACCCCACTCTGCAGGCTGTTGCTGTCCCCATGTCTTCTCGTTGCTCCCCTCTATATTTCCGTTATTATCTTGTGCATGGATCCGGCGGATGGATGCCTATGTTGCATTTGAATGGAAGGCTCGCATCGGAGGGGATGGCACCTCTGAAGTTGGACGAAGATGTTACCGCAGTCGAAGGAGTCTGTCACGACTGACAATACCATTGTATCAGTGTGACAAGAGAGAGAGCACGTGTGCTGTTGGGCTGTACGAGTGTGTCGCTGGACAGTTGTTGGGCTCGTGTTAAGTGTGTGTGTGGTTGGCGTCGTTATAAGCCGAACCAGGACCTCTGTACTGATCATCGAGGAATTAGAAACCTGACGAGGAAACGTCTCTCACCTTCCGTCTCCGTTCTCATCTCCTTCGTGCTCCTCCCATCTCACCTCCCTTCTCGTCGGATCTCGCCTAAATCAAGACGAGGTCGTGACAATTTGGTATCCAGAGCCACAAATTCCTGCTAATTTTTTTTCCCTTTTGCCGCGATTCGCTGTGCTCTTAATCTCTTGGCATTGATCCGTAATTCTGGGCGAAAGGTGTGATTCACTCCGGTGATTTCGCGCAGAATCCCTAGCTTGGTTGGATCTGCTCGGAGCGAGCCACGGCGGCTCATTCTTGCTTATCTCACCCTATTTCCTTACTTTAGCTTAGAAGTAGGCATATGCCGGCAAAGCCCTCGGTACGGACCAAGCACGTACTCCTGGCGTTGGAGGACAAGCGCCGGCAAAGCCCTCGGTACAGACCAAGCACGTACTCCTGGCCTCGGAGTGAGCGGAGCGTGCAGATGATGTTGACGCGCATCCTGCAGCGCCTCGACAACCAGGTCACGCTCGGGGACAAGCGCCACGAGGAGCAGGCCGCCTTCATCGCGCAGGTGTCGCACGAGCTTCAGGGTGTCCGCAAGCAGTTGGAGGTCACGGCGGCCGAGGTGGACGAAGCACGTCGTCGACCAGCCGTAGGCTCTGCCGTCGACCAGCCGAGCTCACCGGCCTTCGTGGCGGCCATGGGGGGTGCGGGAGTGGCAGCGGCGCGTCTCGCCAACGACGGACCACCTCTGATCCCTGCTACACCGGAGGTTCCACTCCACCAAGTTCAGCCTCAACCGCAGCCATGTTCGGCACAATGCCGAGCCGAACCAGCATCGGTACAGAGACCGTGACGAGGACACTGGGTATGTGAAGCCACCCAAGCATGACTTCCCTAGCTTGGATGGCTATCTACCCAACCTCTGGTTGGATCGTTGTGTGGCCTATTTTGAGCTCTACTGTGTGAAGCCGCAGCAGTGGGTAACAGCAGCGTCCCTGTATGCCTGTATGTGGACGGGCATGCTGCCTTGTGGCTACAGGCGTTTTGTCAGACACATGTGCAGGTGACTTGGATGCAGTTTTGTCAAGCCGTTGTTGAGGAATTTGGGTCAGATGAATTTGAGGGCCAGATGCATAAGTTGCTTCAGTTGCGCCAGACGGGCACTGTCGCAGAGTATCGCCGACAGTTCGAGATCCACATGTACCATCTGCTGTCGTTGGATCAGTCGCTGAGTAGCAATTTTTTTGTCACTCAGTTTGTCCTGGGGCTCAAGGATGAGATCAGAATGGCAGTGAGAATCCAAGCTCCATCTAGCATCATGAGAGCAACAGTGTTTGCGAAGATTCAGGAAGAGGAAATGGACAGCTTACGTCCTCGCCATCGTCCTGCTCCAGCGGGATGACCACCACCGCAGCCAGCTCCATTGCATCCACGACCAGCTGCTGTTGCGGTTGTGCCCAAGGCAGGGGGCGATGATTTTGGCCGTGAGCGTCAGTTGCGTGAGTTGCGTGACTACAGGCGTGCTAACAATTTGTCTTTCAAATGTGGTGAGAGATATTCACGAGATCATCAATGCAAGCGGCAAGGTGCCCAACTTCTGACCATTCAAGTGGGAGAACATGGTGAATTGTTGAATGAGGAAGCTATTCAAGCACTTGAATTGCTTGATGATCCAGAACCGGCAGTTGCTGCAGTTGCAGCGCAGTGTTGCATGCTCTCCGCTCAGGCCACTACTGGGACCGAGTCTTCTTCTTGCATTCACTTAACAACAAAAGTCCATGAGCAAACAATGTTGATTCTCCTAGACTCAGGTAGCTCACATAGCTTTGTGAGTGCTTCATTTGTCAGACGCTTGCATTTACCCACGCCCCCCTACCTCCTGTCCCAGTGAAAGTGGCAAATGGTCAATTTATCATATGTGATAGCATGGTGTCACAACTCGAATGGAGTAGCCAAGGACATAACCTCAAAACTGATCTAAGGGTGTTGGATATTGGTGCTTATGATGCCGTGTTGGGCATGGATTGGTTAGATGAGGACAGTCTAATGAGTTGCCAGTGGCACGGTTTGACCATGAAGGGCAGTGGATTACTTTGCAAGGCCTGACCGATGCTACAATCCTTGCTCCAGCGGCGATGGATTTGCACACCTTGCACCAATTGGAGTTGCACAATGAAATCTGGGCAATCGCAGAGAGCACTTCGGGCAGCGACATTCCGCAGGAAATTCAGCTTATTCTCACGGAGTACACAGATGTTTACCCTGAGCCAAAAGGGTTGCCACCGCGGCGCCAATACGATCACGCGATCGCCTTGGAACCGGATGCTCGACCACCTAATTCTAAGCCCTACCGCTACTCACCTCTGCAGAAAGACGAAATCGAGCGCCAAGTACATGACATATTGCACTCTGGAGTAATTACCCATAGCATGAGTCCCTATGCTGCGCCAGTCCTTTTGGTGAAAAAGAAGGACGGGAGTTGGAGGTTTTGCATTGATTTTCGTCGTCTGAATCTGGTGACGATCAAGAACAAATTTCCTTTGCCAATAGTTGATGAGTTACTGGATGAATTGGCGGGAGCTCAATTGTTCTCGAAGCTGAACCTGCGAACCGGCTATCATCAGATTTGGATGCGCGCTGAGGATGAGGAGAAGACCGCTTTTAAGACGCACCATGGACATTTCCATTTTCGCGTCATGACGTTCGGATCGACAAACGCGCCTGCCACGTTCTTCGCTGATTACACTCGTAAGTTTGTATTTGTGTTTCTTGATGACATTTTTGTCTATAGCAATACCCTGCAGGAGCATGAGCAACACCTTCATCTTGTGCTTGCACGCTTGCGGCAACATCAACTTTTCGCCAAGGCATCCAAATGTTCCTTCGCGCAGCCACAAATTGAGTACCTCGGCCATGTCATTTCCAAAGATGGGGTGGCAACAGATCCGGAGAAAACAAAGGCCATGCAGGTGTGGCCTACTCCAACAAATGCCAGTGAACTTCGTGGTTTTCTCGGTCTAACCGGCTATTACCACAAGTTTGTGCCCCGCTATGGGATTGTTGCCAAGCCTTTATTAACGAAGAAAGGGTTCCTATGGAACGATCAAGCCCAGCAAGCCTTCGAGCAGTTGAAGCTGACCATGGTCAATACACCAGTTCTGGCTTTGCCTAATTTGGATACAGAGCTTCAGCGAAAAGCAATGGCGAAGCTAGTGGGGTTACAGTTCAAGTTTCAGTACAAGCGTGGCGTGGAAAATGGGGTGGCCGATGCTCTCTCTCGTGTCGGTCACTTGCTGTCGGTCAATGCTCCATCAGTGTGTCAGCCGCTATGGATGCAGGAAGTTGCGAACTCTTATGCAACTGATTCTGAAGCTCAGGCATTGTTAGCCAGGCTTGCTGTGCACAGTCCTGACAAAGATGGATTTGAGCTGCATCGTGGCGTGATCCGTGTGCGTGGTAAGTTGTGGATGGGAGGCAATACTGCTCTACAAACAAAACTCATCAGTGCCTTGCACGATAGCGCGATCGGTGGTCATTCTGGCACTACGGCGACTTACCATCGAGTCAAGAAATTGTTCAGTTGGAAGGGTCTGAAAGCAGCTGTCGACAACTTTGTTCGGCAGTTCTCAGTGTGTCAACATACTAAGCATGAGAACTTCAAACCTGCTGGCAAACTGCAACCATTACCAGTTCCAGAAACCCCTGGCAAGACATTTCGCTTGATTTCATTGAAGGATTGCCCAAGTCTGATGGTTGTGACTCGATTCTTGTGGTGGTGGATCGTTTCACCAAGTTCACGCACTTTATACCTCTTCGCCATCCCTTTTCCTCATCTCAAGTGGCAAAGGCACTCTGGGACAACGTGATTAAACTTCATGGCGTTCCGTTGACGATTGTCTCGGACAGAGATCGCATTTTTACCAGTCATACATGGCGGGAGATGCTACAAACAGCGGGTACCAAGCTACTCTACTCCACAGCGTATCATCCGCAGACAAATGGCCAGACGGAGTGGGTGAATCAATGCTTGGAGATGTATCTCCGCACCGCCGTCCATGAAACCACGACGGTGGCGGCGATGGTTGTCGGCAGCGGAATTCGGGTACAATTCGAGTTTCCACTCTTCATTGAATTCTTCTCCTTTCAAAGCATTGTATGGGCGTGAGCCGAACTTGGGTGGCATCTTGCAATGGAGCAATCAGGACCTTGGATCTGCGGAGGATTTTGATTGGCAGGCACACACGGCTGTGCTGCGCGCCCAACTGGGCGCGCTCAAGCTCACACAAAGAAGAAGGCAGATAAGAACAGAACTGAGCGACAGTTTACAGTGGGAGACCAAGTGTTACTCAAGTTACAGCCGTATGCTCAGTCATCCTTGGTAAATCGTCCATGTACTATACTGGCATACAAGTTCTATGGGCCTTATGTAGTGGAGCAGCGAATTGGAACTGTGGCTTACAAACTGACGTTGCCTGAAGAAAGTCGCGTACATCCAGTATTCCATTTCTCTCAGCTGAAGCCTTTTGTTCCAAGTTATGCTCCAGTTTTCAGTGAACTCCCAAAACCACCAGACCTTCTGTCAGCAACTACTTCACCGGCTGCAATTCTGGAGCGGCGAATGGTGAAGAAAGGTGATCAGGCACTTTTGTCCAACTCAGGATTCAATGGGACTCGCTGCCGGTTGATGCTGCGACATGGGAAGATTATAACGTGCTGCGTGCTCGTTTCCCTGACGCTGCAATCTGGGAAGGGTCTCCTTCTGAAGAACGGAGCAATGTCACGACTGACAATACCATTGTATCACTGTGACAAGAGAGAGCACTGGCGTGCTGTTGGGCTGTACGAGTGTGCCACTGGACAGTTGTTTGGCTCGTGTTAAGTGTGTGTGTGGTTGGCGTCGTTATAAGCCGAACCAGGACCTCTGTACTGATCATCGAGGAATTAGAAACCTGACGAGGAAACGTCTCTCACCTTCTGTCTCCGTTCTCATCTCCTTCGTGCTCCTCCCATCTCACCTCCCTTCTCGTCGGATCTCGCCTAAATCAAGACGAGGTCGTGACAGAGTCAACGGAAGTACTGAGGGAGATGAGACTTGCTAATTTATTTTTTTCCATTTGCCAAGTTACCTGGTGTTATATACTACATCAGTTGCCACATGACAAAATCGCTCTCAAAATAACCTCAGGGAGTAATTTAAAGGTTTTCTACAGTTTGGCGGTAGGAGATCCTGTTTTAAACTTGAGTGGTTTAAGTAGTCGAGTGACCAAAGCTCAGGGGGTTATGTGGTCTTTTTGCCTTTGTGAAGTGTATATCAAGGATTTATGTTTCTCTATTACTGTGATGTATACTGAAAGTAAAGAAGTTTCTATACATGATGTATTTGGATAAATAGATGATCATGAGTATAGTAACGTCAATAAATCACAAATACTTGGTTTGCTTATAACCATGTACTAAATGGACACATTTTTTTTTTTTGGCAAAAAGGATGATTAAGGAAAAATCTGGATTGAGTTTTATCTAGATAAATCTCAAGTCGTGTGCTTATTGGTACTGCCAATAGGTGATTTGGAATGTTCAAAGCTGATTGTTTATCATTTTTAAATTCGAGCATCTCTTACCATAGTTGTACAAATAGGATACAGAATTATTTGATGTGCTTATTTATATAAATAAAGATTTTTGAACACATGATATGAGGGTACAGTATGTGATATATTTACAGTTTCATAGTTACATGCTTCCCCTAATAAGAGCCATGGTAGTTATGGTGGCAACGACTGAGCTTGACAGTACATATTAGCATGCTTACTGAGCAATACAATTTAGCAGTAAGATTCTTCTGCTTGCCAAATACATAGTGCAAATAATCATACCTATTTATTTCTCAAATATACTTCCATGTGCCGAATTGCATCTAAGGAGGCTCCCTAAGTATAATCTTCCTGGTTGTTTTAGGTGTGTTCCTTGGTGTCTCATCCAACACGCGTTATCAGGTTATTAATGCACTTGAGCGCTTGGTTGAGGCTTCACCTCTTGGCAAGCGTGTCCCAGCTGCTTCTTTGGCATTCACTGTTGGTGTGCGCTTTGCAAATAATGTCTATGGAGGAATGCAGTTTGTGGACTGGGCCAGGATGAGTGGCTGTCAATGAGGTGCGTAGTGTCTGTATTATTCATGGTGAGTTCGTTTTTTTTGGTAACATATGTGCAAGCCTTCCTCAAACAGAGGTCCTTTCACTTCATTCCGTGAGAGGAAGATACCCTGCTTATGAGCAATTTATAAAATTATAAGTATAAGCATATTGTTTATGCTATGACTCTATGCTTATGCGAACCAATTGATCTGTTATTCCTGCAGTTACCATCCACATTGATGCCGTTGCATGTGATATGCTGTTTGATATAACAATGGAATTTGTCGAAATCACTCCTCCCTGAATTAAAGGTGTACCATTATCAATGACAGCTTGACGGCAGGGCTCCAAAAATAAGCGTGAGGGCGCCCTGGAGATCGACTGGAGTGTTTTGATATATTCTGGTTATGGTAGGCTGCTAGAAAGTACTGCCTTCCGAAATGCATCAAGATGTATTAGGCATAGTCAAATAATTGAACTTGGAGCTTGTCCAAGTGCTCAGTGATGCATGTTGTGATTTGTAGCTCGAGCAATCAGAAGCATTGAATCTGTTCTTCCTGTCCAACATTTAACCATTTTGATTTTGATTTTGGTAGTTGAAAATGATGGTTATGCTGCATTCTAATTGACACCGGGTAGGGCTTTTCAAATACTCCCTCCATTCCAAAAAAAAAAAAATCTATGCCTGAAGCTTGATATCTCTGTCCAACAAAATACTAAGATGTTATTACAAGCAATACATGAGTTAGCAGGTTGTAACAACATCGTCCACAGTATCACGGGTCCGGGTACAAACTATCGATTAGTGCGTTATAACGCTCACTGTGGAGAATTTGCAGACTAGGGATCATCTTGGGCGTGATCAGTTGCTTGCATGGATTTTTTCCCCTCGTGCATTTTAGCGACTGCATGTGTCAAAACTTGGCTCGGCCAGTTTTTGAATTTTAATTGGTTGCTAACAGTTTTATTTGGGCTCGGTGAGAGAAATGAAAGGCTATGCCATTGGTAGGTTGCTTGATAAGGAGTGTTATGCTTAACTAAAGTAGTTTAGTTTTAACATTCTCTAATCTGCTGAATCATTCATCGATTCGAGAAATGGTCTACACGAAAAAGATGTTCCTAGCCGTTGTGATTTTATTCCCATGACCGGTTCGTCCGTAGTTTTGTCCAGTGTTCAAAACTCTATTATGTGTTCCCTTTAGAGCCTTGTCCAGTGTTTAAAACTCTATTATGTGTTCCCTTTAGAGCCTTTTTTGGATGAATTTTGTCAAATTTGTCGCACGCGGTTGGTCATTTAAAATTTTCTTCGAGTAGCTTCACTCGCCATTTCTTACAACTTCCGTGTCCAAGGTTTTGTTTTTGACATTCGTAAACGAGTAGAGCTACAACTTTCGTACAATGTACTAGGGAGATGTAGATGTACTCGTCTACCAATATCAAAATGAAAAACTACGAACACGAAAGTTGTCTGCGATGGTGAGATGAAGCTACTCCTCAAAGAAAATTTCAAACGGTTATACGTATGCGACAAATTTGATAAAATCCATCTAAAATAAGCTTAAAAGAAACATAAAATAGACATTCAAAAGCTCGATGAAACTAAGAACCGGTCGTGGGAATGGATCACAACGTCAAGATGCATCTTTTTCGTATGTATAGAGCTTATGTCTGATCGAAGCACCGTTTTATAGATCAAAGAAGGATTAAAATAATCTAGATTAGAGGGAAGGTTAGGTAACATGCTCACACGCATGGAGCGACAAAGGGATCACTTTTTTGTTCGCCCGAGCCCGCACACCGAGGAACGGTGGAATTGAGTGTGCGGTGTGCCTCCGATTGAGTTGTGGATGTACGTCTACGTTGGAGGAAGTTGGAGGAACGGTTCATCCGTAGTTCCTCCTTTGTAAAGGGAAGTACGTCTACGTTGGAGAGGTGTGGTGCCAGGAAAGCCAACTATTGCCACGAAGGCCTTACCCTATTCTCCGGTGAGCAACACCACAAAGGCCTCGCTCACGCTCCACCAAACGGTTGCCTTAAGGTCGCAACCATCACCTTTACACAAAGGTTGGGGCACACATCCACAACTCAATTGGAGGCTCCCAACAACCGACCACGTATCTTTTACAACACAAAGCAAGCTTCGAGGGCGACTTCTCACAAAGCTAGGGTTTCACAACATGGAACTCCTACAAACAAGTGGGATACTCAAATCCCTTTGGTGAAAGTGTAGATCTAGGGTTCCTCCCTTGATTCCCAAGAGATCAACAAGATCAAATGGCTAGGGAGGGAGATCTTGGAGTTTTGAGCTTTGGAACAATGGAGGAGAGAGAGTTAAAGCCGCAACCTCTCCTTGGAGAAGAAGGGTCCCTTTTATAACCCCACATTATAAGTGACCGTTGCAGAAGCTTTTGGTCCGGAGTGTCCGGGCTAATGTCTGGAGTCTCCGGTGTAAGTTCGGAAACTCCGGTGTAGTTTCTGTCCTAGTGCCCGAACCCCCATGCCGTGAGTGAGGCACACTTCGCCAGCCTCACAATCTTGAAACTCCGGAAACTTGTCCGGAGTCTCCGGCCAGGGGAGACCGGAATCTTCGGAGTGCAATGACCGGAAACTTGAGAAAAGTCCCCGGTCAAGAATCCGGACCCCCATACAGAGAGTGAGGCGAGAGTGAGGCATCTTGGCTGGCTTCTCGAAGTTGGTCAGTCTGGGTACTTGTCTGGAGTCTCCGGCCTAGATGACCGGAGTCTCCGGACTGAAGATCTGCACTTGGTTCTTTTGTTGCGGGTCTTCTCTACAGTTTGTAATAGGAAACTTGTATCAATATAGGAAAAGCCCAAACACGGCTCGACAGTTTGTAACTTGTACGACACGGAAAGCCTCGGCTTCGCCTCCTATATAAAGGGGAAGCCGATGGAGAAATAGGTGATCGAAGTCATTGTAACCCTATCCATCATAACTTTGAGTTGAGCACCTTTGTTCGGCTGAACCTTCGAGATCTACTTTCCCTCTACTTCTTACGAAACCCTAAGTCTACAATACGTAGGCATTGACGAGTTAATCCATCGTCAATTGGCGCCGTCTGTGGGGATTAGAGGCTGCAAGGTTCAGATCTCGATGGCATCTTCAACATCATCGTCAACATCAAGCAACGCGATGGACGTTGGTAAACGAGTCCAACCCGATCTCATCGATTTTGTTCCTCACCCACCCGTCACTTTGCATGCATATGCCGATCTGGAGGAGTCGACGGAGATGACTTTCGGGAGCTTCCGCTTCCTCGTCGGGAAAGAAGGATCGCATCGTTTCGCGGCACCGATTTTTTCGGGACCGTTGGCGGTAAAGACCGATTTCTCTGGATCGTCAACATCATTTGTCGAGTCAGGCGATGAAGAAGTTTCGCCGCCACGCTTCACCAAGCCCGTCGACGGCGGAGCACTCGCCAATCTGTTCGGTGACATGAATTTCGAGTCGTTCACAGAGACCGATCTAGATAGCGACTCGGAAAGCTTCACCAACTTCGACTTCACCAACATCAACAACTCTACTGCTAGTAGGGAGGTCTTTGCCAATCTATACGATGGTGTCACCGACCCTGAGGCTGATGAAAACAAAACCGCAACATATCACCAGATCTGTGTAATCACGGGAGCAGGTCGTGAAGAGGATGAAGAGTCTGAGACTTTCGACGATTTGGGCAACCCCTACGTCGATCCCGCAGATCTCACATGAGGAACATGAAGCAAATATATCGGCTCTCAGCCGCGATAAAAAGTACAGCTGTCGCAGGAAGCATGGGATAGAGCTGCAAGAGCCATGAACGGCACGGAGCCAATGACTACACAAGCTTCTCCACAAGCGCTGCAAGCATATCAATATAAACTCAGTTGTTCGAGACGTGAGCTAGAAAAAATGCAGCGAAGACTCGACGAAAGAAAAGCTGCAGCAGATGCATCCAGCGAGCACAGGGCTAACTTGAATCAACACTGGAGAAACTCAGCGGACAACCATAGGGACAGCCGCGCAAGAGTAAGATCTCGGTTGGCAGGCATACCCGAAGGAGAACGGGAGAAATTGATCCAAAACCTCGACATGTCTTTCATGTCAATAGACACGAGAAGGCATATCATCCCGAAAAAACGAGAGGCAGGATACATGGCGACACACGCATTCCTAATGGCGTCCAGGCCACCTCAAGGAGATCCTAGGTCATCACTATACCAGATGGCTATGGCAGGAATCGCTGTTATGGGTGCGGCGATAGCAGGAAGAGAGATAGCACCACAACCCGAAAGCGCTCCACGCCGGAACAGCCCAAGTGTGGGGCCCCGGACTAGCTGTCCGAAAACACCCGTTATGCATACTCATTCATGATCCCATGATCAGTGTGTCGTGAAAGCATAACCGAAGTGGTATCAAATACATCATCCATTATAGTACCGAATAAAAGATTACAACAAGTCACATGACCAATACTTACATAAGAACCGCATTGGCAGGAGATCAACAATCACACAACGGAAATACTTTAGACGAAAGTGGTCGCATGGCCCAAGTCATGCCATAACCCTACAGGCAACTGACTGGGAAGATGTTCCTAGCTCGCATAGACGTCATCATCTCCCTCTTCATTTGTCGAACTCCACCAAGTCTGGCCAAGTAAATAGCCAGGAACAAAGCCATGCGTACACTATGAATTGTACTCGCAAACCACCTTAGAGAGAAGTAAATGTTATGCGATTTGGCAGTAGCAAGGAATAGGCAATATTCTAGGGTTACAAGGAGTGAGAGATATATAGTTTCTCTCGAGAATATGACACCTCTATATCTTTGTTGAAAACTTTTTTGAAAACAAGTTTATTTTGAAGACTAATAGGTAAGGGCGACCCATTTTCCTTTCTGGCCATCTAAGTATGACCAAAACAACTTTTCCAACTTTCCACCGTATCTCCTAGGTACATTTCCACCAGTCCCACTAGTATTCTTTTCCAAACCCTTTGGAAAACACTTTTATAAACCAAAAAATTTCAGTGTAAGTATCATGCCTTCCCAACCGTCCATAACCGCGGGCACGACTATTCGAATAGTATTACACTCTACAGAGGTCTCCTTCCTGCATATCATCTATGCCACGACAAACTCCCGAACATAACCTTTCGCCTACATCCCCTGGTTTGGGTCCTTACCTGTGGGCTATGCTTCCTGGCACTCTGGCAGTACACCTCCACCCTTGAGCGTATCCCTAGAACCTCGTCAGAAGACCCACGGTATCGTCCGGCCGTAGGCAACTACGGTGTATTGCCTCCTCCCGCAAGAACAACCCGGCTTCAAGGAACATACTAGATGCACCCTCATAGCAGTTATGAGGTGTCCCGCACCAGGTTTAATAAACTACGAGTTAAGCTCCGTGCCCATGTTGGGGTAGTGTGGTCGCACTGTAAAGTTGGTCAGGGTAAGTACCCAGGCACTGAAGTTTTCACAAACATCTTTCTCACCATGTACCTTTTGCACACACCATTTCCAATCCTTTCTTTCATAAAATCACACTTGGGCAAGGTTACGCCATTCCAAGGTTTTCGAAGAACTTTCTTTCTTTGATTTTTTTTTCACAAAACCTTTTTCCAAGGGGTTCCCAACATATAGTCCACTTTTCTTTGAAAAGGGGCGACAAGGAAGATAAGGCGTTAAACACCATATCACTAAAGGGATAGTCCAGTAGGTATCAATGAGGGCAGCACCCGTAAGGGTGGAATATTAAAACTCCGAGTGGCATGACCACTCACATAAATAAATAGAAGACATGCAATTTATAAAACTTGTAAGCAATGCAAGAGTAAGAAAATTAGGATAAGGTATGCATCAAGAGGTGGCTTGCCTTGGTTGGCTATTTGTCTCTGGACTTCTTCACGATCCTATGCTCTTCCTTCCTCTTCGAAATCCTCACCAAGTTCCTCTGCTTCTTCTCCGATAGTACTCGTATGCTAACGTCATAAAATAAAAGACGAACAATAAATGCATAGCCATAACATCAACCACACACACACAAAACCAGTATCAAACCTCTCAATCAGGGACACTGCACATTTCAAACAAACAACACCTAGGGCAAGAATGGTTATTTTATTTATAGAAGGAGTAATACCATTGTCACTAGAAAAGACCTTAACCAACATCTATTTGATAAAAAGAGTTCCGTCTCTCTTCAAAACTGTGGTGACCCTGCATACCACTGCATGTTGTAGTATGCCAGTCGTTGATATAACAGTCACGAAGTACCAATCCGCAAATATTACATCCCTCAGAGTAGTACAACAGAACATAGCAGGTCCATAACTCATTCATTTATTATTACAAGCAACATGTACATATCATCTCGGAGCTCCTCTTGGGTCCTAAGAGGGATACTCCTGGGTTCGAGGCGAACCCAACTTAACTTACAATATAAAAGTCTTACTAGGTTATACATTTATTCTCCTCGAGCAGTTAAGTACTAAGAGTTCGTACTGCTCGGATACTACTACTACTCGGTAGGTCTAAGCTTGCTCTTCTCCGGAACCCTCCCAGGTTCCATAGACTATGAGGTAGTCTACTCCTTTGATACCTCCCGAGAGGTCTGGTTCTTCATAGCCGATGACTTCGGCTCCTTCAGGGTCGTCGTTGTCCTCCTCCAGTCGATTCTGACAGTCTAAGCAGGGGATTTAAGAGTGGTATGAGTACGAGCGTACTCAACAAGTTCATTATAGAAAAGAGGTGTTTAATGCACTAGCTACGATATCAGACTAGAAAGTCTAATACCAATGCAGGTTTTGATAATCATTTCTTCAAAAGGTTGCTTTTATTCAGAAGAACTATGTCCGTCAGCCTTCACCGGTTTACTAGAACTTCATGGAGTTCCTTTCCGCAGCGTTGCAGTTCCAAAACCCGGAACAGGGAGTGACAGTCACGATTCATTACACTCTGTAGAGGTGTGTTGCTTTACCCACAAGAGATCTTAACCTTGGTGCCAACCGGGCAGCTTTCCCGTCCACACTTCCTTCGGTGTGAGGCCCGGTATAAGGTCATAGCCAATCATATTCCTCCGCTACCTCGCACACCCACCCTTTGTTGCATACCCCGACCCTGGGTCCTCGCCGGTCCCATTATATCAATTAAGGATGGACCCCGACCACGACAATAGTTCTGGGCTCTTACCATAAACTCCTTCGCCGGTAGCTGCAACCCATCATAGACCGCAATAACCGTGGGGAACTTTTGGCTTCCCCAGCCTACCGCTTGCTCCTCGGGTGACAAGTGTCTACGGACAATGCCGTGGGAACTTTTGGCTTCCCCAGCCTACCGCTTGCCTCCTTGGATTACAAGTGTCTACGGTAAAGCGCGTCCGTTGATGTACAAGAGGTGGAAATACGATTGACTATTCCGTCCCACTCCAGATCTTATGGTTAACACGGGTATTACGGCACAAGAATCACTGGAGGACATTTGTTGTTTAATCCTAGATGGATATAAACCCTAAATGTTGTCAAGGTGTTTTTGAAGTCCAAATGAATTTATGGACTTATTTTCATTATTGAAAATATAAGGTGTGATTTAAATGATTATTTGAATCATCAAATTTGGACTTAATCTTGTTTGTCTCCAAAAATTCCTTTTCATATTTTATTATGCTAGAGAATTTTATTCTGAGTAGTTTTCATATTTTTAATTATTTTTAGAGCTGTTTATCATTTTCTATGCATTTTCAAAGTTTCAGGGTTAATTGGATTTGTGAAAAGTCTGAAATGTCCCTGGGCCCACTTGTCAGGGTGGCCCAGCGGGTTAACCCTAAACCGAGCCGCCCGTCCGGCTCGGTCGGACGCACCCATCCCCTTCCCCTTCTCTCTCGCGAACCCTAGCTCTCCTCTCTCCCGCGACGCCGTCGCCGAATTACTCCGGCCACCACCGGCCATCCCCGCCGGCGAGATCGGTCGCAATCGAACGGCCGCACGACGGCGCACCGATCGGTCCACGCCGATCTATGTTTCCTCGCCGCCACCGCTCGCCCCCAACGCCTCTGCGACACGGCCGTAGTGATTCGCGGCGATTCATCGCCCGCCGACGAACCTGGCGCCGTGGCGTGGCCGTGTGCCTCGCCGTGGTTGCGCTGGAGCTACTGCGCTCGGAGACCGCCTGGCTTGGCCATGGCTTGGCGCTGCCGTGGCCAGGCTGTGCCGCCATGCCGCCACGGTGACGCCGTGGTGCTCTGCTCCAGGTTAGTGCCCCTGTTCTTCTCCTTTCTCTCCTCCTCCTCTTCGTCTAGCTCTGGCTACTGGCCTTGCCTCCCCTCATGGAGATGCTGGCCATGCCGTGATGCTGCTGCTGTGCCGTGCTAGGACTTGGCATGCTGCTGCGCTATTGCTGCTGTGCTTGCCATGGATGCGCGTATGCTGCTGTGCTGTGCTGCTGCCATGAATCCAAGCTGCTGTGCTGTTGTACTTCTCTATAACTTGCTGTCGTAACTCATGAGCTCTTGCTCATGAGCATACTGTGATGCTATGGCTCTATTTGATTGTTCCTGCTGTTGCTATATGACTCCTGCCTCTCCTGTGTGTGCACCTCCTTGCCCCTGGCTTGATCATGATACATGATCCTTGCAATTTGCAAGTGCCAGTGCTCCTGGTGTGCTACCTCTTGTGCTTATATTCATGGACATGCTCAATTGAGCATAGCTTTGGACTTGACAGCTCCATCCTTTGATGGAGTGCTTCTGGATACAATTGTAATGCTTTTTATTTACTTAGCTGTGATGCAATTGTTCAGGTTGTGTGGTTGATTTAATTATCTGGTCCATGTATTGATACTAGAATGGATTCTAGCATGTTGTAGCATGCTCTAGCAAGCTTCTGATGATCTTGTGATCATCAGTTGCTTGTAAAAGCTACTGTGCTTATTATTGTGCCTACTGCTGCTCAATCTGTGATGTGTGTGTGTGTCACAGACATGTGCTTGTGTGTGCTGGTGCTTGCTCAAGCATCAGTTGATGCTTGCAGTGATCCTCTGGATCATGTGCAACTGTTCCAGTTACTGGTGACTTATGTATTTCATTTATCTGTATAGCTTGTCATTGTTTATTGGATAAATGAGATGAACTGCTTGCAGTGATGACTCTTACAGTTTATTTGATTGAGCTAGAGGGATGCCAACAGCTGTTGGGGACCATAGCTCCTCTTTGAACCCATCTGGGTGATGATACAAGTGTTGGGCTTGATGGTTTGGGCTGTTTCAGTGGTTGAGGTGACCCTAGCAGTGATCATATACTGCCTTAGGGTAGCTCCCCTCTTGTTGGCTTGCTGTGGCTCACTAGATGCTTTCTGGTTGATCCTTTTTGTTGGATTGCCAGTAGCCTTTGATGTTGAAATCAAATAGACAATGATTTGTCTAATGTCTGATGGTTAGTGAACCATTTAGTGCTAGGTGAGTTGGGCTAGGCTAGCTGTGGATCATTCCTTGCTGGATTCTTTGGTTTGCCTCAGTGATAATACACTTGGCTTGACCATTTCTTCCCTAGGATGATTTTCTTCTGGCTTATTCCCCTTTTTGCCAGCATCAAATGGTTTAACACCAAATGATGATGCACATAGGGTAATCATACCCTCTGGCTTGTGTATGTGTCATGCACATGCTTATTTGTGAGCAAAAAATTGCTTGCGATTTATCAGTGTATACCTCACTCCAGCTCCTAGGATGAGTTGTTGGTGTAGAGGATTGCTTCTGGTGGTTTTGGTTTGCTTGCCCTGCTCCTCCTTGCAAACTTGTGAATCTTGGTTGGTTTCTGGTGGTTGCTGGAATAGGTGGAGCAGCTCTAGCTGTTCACCTGTTCTTGCTGTTCTTGATGTGTTCTTACCCTGGTACTCCTTGTCGATGGAATGGCTAGGGTTTGCTGGTGAAAAGCTTATATTTGGTCCTCTACTTGCTCTCCTGGTCGACAGCACTGCCTGGCTGTTTTGGTGACTCTCCCTGGCCTTGTGTGTTGTTACACATGCAGCAGTCCTTGTGTGCTGCCTGTGTGTGTGTGGCTTGGGACTTGGGCTGGAATGGATCAGCTCGGCTGATCCCTGGTCATATCCTCTTCATTTCAATTGTTTGCTAACCTGCCAAGTGGTTTTACCACTTGGCCTAATTCTTGTTCTTTTTGTATTTGTTGTTTCTCTTTTGTAGGTTTTAAGAAGTTGATCAGGAAGATTAATCAAGTGGTGTCTAAACAACTCATGAAGATTTAGTTGTCTAGCTTAGCTGCTTACACTTTCTTGTAATTTTCATTTTCTATTTTCCTTGTATTCAATTCTTGGAATGTGTTGTAATATTAATAATTCATTTGGAATATTGTAATGACAATGTATTATTTGTGTGAAATCAATAAAGCTCCAATTTTCCTTAATGAGCTTTGTATAATAGTTGTACTATTTATATTCTTGATTATTTATATTTGTTTAATGAATTATATCTATTTGCAATATGAGATATTCATATGATGTTTGAATTTGAAATTCAAACTTACTATGTTGAATACAATCATACAACTTAATGTTTGTGATGTACTATTCCCCTCTCTTCTCAAAAACCCTAATTGAACTAATTGAGGTGCAAGTTTATCGCACTCTCGAAACCCTAACCCTGTAAGGTGTCGAGAGAGAAACTTGTCCCCCTTCGATGCAGTTTTCTTTTAAAAGCGTGAAATTTACCCAGAATTTACGATGCAATGCACATCCCTTTCTAAAATCTACCCCTCGATCGTCTCTAAACCTGGGACATTACAACCTTTCCCCCTTAAAGAAAACTTCGTCCCGAAGTTGTGGTTGTAATACCTGAACAGTTCTGGGTACGATTTCCTCAGGTCTTCTTCTTTTTCCCAGGTGGCTTCTCTCTCGGGATGATGCTTTCATTGAATCTTGCAGTACTTAATGGCTCTGTTCCTGAGTTGTTTCCAATTTTCCTCAAGAATCTTGGCTGGCTTCTCGATATAGGTCAAGTCTGGTTGTAGCTCTAGCTCGTCATGTGATACTGGCTCGTCTGGGGTCTTTAAACATTTCCTAAGTTGAGACACATGGAATACATTGTGTACTTGAGCTAACCTTCCCGGTAGATCCAATTCAAAGGCTAACCCTCGGTTCTGACTCAGTATCTTGAAAGGTCCGATGTATCTAGGGCTAAGCTTCCCCTTTACTCCGAATCTCTGAAGACCTTTCGTTGGACTTACTTTAAGGTATACCATGTCTCCAACTTGTGGCTCCCATGTTCTTCTCTTTTGATCGGCATAACTCTTTTGTCGACTTTGAGCTATTTTGAGTCTATCCCTTATAACGTCGATGATCTGCTGCTTTTCTTTGACATAGTCTGGATTGAACTCCTTGCTTGATCCTGCCTCATACCAACATATCGGTGATCTACACTTCCTTCCATACAGAGCTTCAAATGGTGCCATCTTGATACTGCTTTGATAGCTATTATTGTACGAAAATTCTGCTAGTGGTAAGTGTACCTCCCATGATCCTCTGAAGTCTAGGGCACAAGCCCTAAGCATATCTTCCAATATCTGATTTGTTCTCTCTGTTTGTCCACCTGTATGAGGATGATAAGCGGTGCTATAATCTAGCTTGGATCCTAAAGCTTCATGTAGTTGTTTCCAAAATGCAGAAGTGAATACGGATCCACGATCTGAGACTATCTTCTTGGGTACTCCATGTTTACTCACAATCTCTTTGATATAAAGATCGATGAGTTTCTCTCCTTTGTCCTGCTGGTTTACTGCTAAGAAGTGTGCACTCTTCGTCAACCGGTCCACGATTACCCATATCATGTCCTTCTTTTTATTAGTCATGGGTAGTCCGGTGATGAAATCCATTCCTATTTCCTCCCATTTCCATTCTGGAATTGGTAAAGGTTGCAACTTTCCTGCCGGACTTTGATGTTCAGCCTTCACCCTTTGACATGTATGGCATTCCGCCACGTATTGTGCTATCTCTCTTTTCATGTTATTCCACCAGAATAATTCCTTGAGATCCATGTACATCTTTGTACTTCCTGGATGTATAGAGTAGGGTGTTTGATGTGCTTCCCGGAGTATAACTTCTTTGATTTCATCAATATCCGGAACGCAAATCCTTTTCTGGAACCATAATGATCCCGACTCTCCTCGGTGAAATTCTGATGGTTTACCCTCATCAATCCTTCTCATCTCCTCCACGATGAATGGATCGTCTAATTGACCCATGATTATCTCATTCTTTAAGTTCACACTTAGTTCATCGGCTACTTGTAATGCCGACAGTCCTTCATGAGCTTCTTTCTCCCAAAGTTGTATCTGGGCTTGGCTTATTTCTTTCTTCAACTCTGGTGCTATTTCTTGTTCAACTCCTCCAGTACTCTTCCTGCTCAAGGCATCCGCTACAACATTAGCCTTTCCTGGAGTGTAATTGATGGTCAAGTCATAATCCTTGATTATCTCCAACCATCTTTTCTGTCTCATGTTGAGTTCCTTCTGAGTGAAGAAGTACTTGAGACTCTTATGATCAGTATAGAGCTCACACTTGGCTCCATAGAGAAAATGTCTCCAAGTTTTAAGTGCAAATACGACCGCTGCTAGCTCTAGGTCATGTGTTGGATAGTTCACTTCATGAGGTCTGAGTTGCCTTGATCCATATGATATTACTTTCCGATCTTGCATGAGTACGCAACCCAATCCATGTTTGGATGCGTCACAATACACGGTATAATCCTTGCCAACTTCTGGAACTGCTAACACCGGTCTGTGGTGAGTTTCTCCTTCAGAGTCTGAAAACTCTTCTCACACTCCTCAGACCACACGAATGGTGTGTTCTTTCTTAACAACTTAGTCATTGGTCCTGCTATCTTAGAGAATCCTTCAATGAATCTCCGATAGTATCCTGCCATTCCTAAGAATCCTCGGATTTCCTTGACAGTCTTTGGTGCTTCCCATTCTAAAACTGCTGCTACTTTGCTTGGGTTTACTGCTATCCCATCCTTGCTAATAACATGACCAAGAAATTCTACTTGATCTAGCCAAAACTCACACTTGCTGAATTTGGCATAGAGTTGATGTTCTCTTAGTGTTTGCAACACTATCCTAAGATGTTCAGCATGTTCAGCTTTATCCTTAGAATATATCAAGATATCATTGATGAATACGATGACAAACTTGTCTAGACATGGCATGAAGATCTTATTCATAAGATTCATGAATATTTCTGGGGCATTGGTTAATCCAAAAGGTACTACCAGGTATTCATGATGTCCGTACCTTGAGACAAAGGCAGTTTTCGGAACGTCTTCCTTCTTGATCTTTATCTGATGGTATCCGGATCTTAGATCGATCTTAGAAAAGACTCCCGCGCCTCTAACTTGATCAAATAGATCTTGTATTCTAGGAAGTGGGTACTTGTTCTTGATAGTAACATTATTCAGATTCCTGTAGTCTCCGTACATCCTTCGGCCTCCATCTCTTTTATCCACGAATATCACAGGTGATCCCCATGGTGATATACTCTCCTGAATAAATCCTTTCTGTTCCAGGTCATCCAACTGATCCTTGAGTTCTTTCAACTCCTTAGGCCCCATCTTGTATGGTGCCTTAGCAATCGGAGCTGTTCCTGGAATTAGGTCGATAGCAAACTCTATCTCCCTATCTGGTGGCATTCCAGGTAATTCCTTAGGAAAAACATCCTGGAATTCATTAACTACAGGTATATCCTCCAGCTTTACTTCCTTCATGCTATTCAACTGTAGCTCTACTTCTATCTGTGTATGCTTATCCCCTTGGTAGATCATTCTATTTCCATCGAGGCTTTTCAAAGACACTGTCTTGTTCACACAGTCTATCAATGCTCCATTTGCCTCTAACCAGTTCTGTTATCACCAGATTTTGGCCAAATCAGGAGATGGGCCATAATTGAGATGGGCTTGAAGGATGTACACGTGGAGCATCTCTGAAGCGGCCTTGCACGAAGAGTTTGGGCTAGATTGCCCGTGTATCTGTAAATTATAGTAGATTGCATCTTAGTTTAGAACTAAAAGATAGAGTTTAACCCGTGCACGGTTAGGTGCACGCCTGAATTAGAAAGTCCCTTGAACTATAAATATGTATCTAGGGTTATTGAGAAAGGAGGACGATCACGTTCACAACAAACACAAACCAGGCGCATCGCCACCCCTTGTTTCGAGGGTTTCTTCTGGGTAAGCATCATGCTGCCTAGATCGCATCTCGTGATCTAGGAAGCGCACATTTATTCGTTTATCCTGTGTTAATCGTACTGAAGCTTTGTTGATGGCGAGTAGCGCTACTTATCGTAGATGTTTTGGGGCTTGCATTGGTGCTTTTCTTACACGTATTTGCTTAGCTATGCCGTCCCTCGATATCTAGCTGCCCTTACACCTATCTAGGTGTAGGGGCATCACCTTGCTTGTTCGTCGTTTAGTAGATCCAATTTGTTATAGTTGTTCCTTGTTATTCAAGGATTAGTTTAATATCCGTATGGTTAGGCCTTGCAAACGGGTTGAACAATCCGGTAGTGCGTAAGGTATAGTTTGTTAGCTCTAAGAGGGATTGTTCCGGGAATTAACTTAATGTTGGTTTTTAGGCCTCTTTTAGGGTTAGCTTTCTATCATCTTTCGTGTCTATTAGGCTCAACTACGCGTAGGATGTTCCGATCATACGGTGAAAACCCTAAACTGTCGTGGATTGGTTTAACTTTGTGTTGATCAAGCAGGAGCCCCATGTCATCGTAAACCCAACGTGAATCATGGGGCGATCGGCTCTTTGAGCCGATCCAGGGCAACCTGAGAGCCGATCGGGCTCGTATTTAATGTTTACGTGTCTACCATGCAGGAAACTAATCGAAGCAATCCAACACCTTCCCGACCAGGTATAGGTCAGGTGCACCCTGCAACCGCCGGGACGTGTGCGGAATATTGCGGGACGACGTCGAGGGACCAGGGCCCACCCAGCAGTCTTGGCAGCCTCCCGGCTCTTCGTGTTGCTTAACCGCTCGCCGGTGGGTTTTGGTAGGCAACACATTCTGGCACGCCCAGTGGGACAGCTTCTACAACAACTACGTCAACACCTGCATCCGAGATGGCAGACGAACAGATCAAGTATGAAGATCTGCCTGCAGAGCACAAGAAGAAATACGATGAGCTAAAGGCCATCTTCGAAGCCGATCTCATCGGCTCTTTCGAGAAGACCCGTTCGCACGGGATTAGGTTTAAAGGGTTCCAACCCGAAGGCGTGTTTGAGGGGATAGATTTATCTCTCCCTTCGGAGGACCGTACCAGAGCCCTGCGCCAGGAAATTAACTATGCTGTGGCTCATTCTCTACATCGGCATTCTGAGAGCTTGGTGAACACTCTGGAGCGTGTTGCGCTGCGTGTAGTGCAAGAAATCATGAAGAATCAGTATTCTCCGTCAGGACCTGCTCTAGGGACCCACCAGGGAGAAATACCGTTCTACACTAGGCCACCACTGCCATACACGTTGGCGGCTCCACATCAACAAGGTTCACCGGCGTACGTCGTTTACAAGGTTGGAGGTGATCTGGCGATTACCAATTTCTGTATGAGCCGCCCAAGGAGATCCCACATGGATACGTGTGCACATACGTGCCGGACTGCAACAACTGGATGAACCAGATTACATCAGGAGGGATTGCCACAGCAGGAGGGATTACCACGAGCGGGAGTCGGAACATGAGGGAGTTCTGGAGCAGATGCTGAGACAGGCGTGGCTAGCTAAATATGCCACCGGAACAAGTCACGAAAGCTCCACTGCTACAGCTTCCACCGTGGATCAAATCAGCACAATCTTGAGAGACCAGTTCGGTATCCTGCCGAAGAAGAGAACAATCGGCTATTCCAAGCCGTATCCCAACGAGTATGACCTGATCCCACTACCACCTAAGTATCGGCTCCCTGACTTCACAATTCAGTGGATCAGAAGGATCTAGCTCAATTGAGCACGTGAGCCGATATTTGGCGCGATTAGGCATGGTCTCAGCATCATATCAGCTACGTGTGAGGTTCTTTCGCAATCTCTCACGGTCCAGCTTTTGGGTGGTACACCTCGTTGCCACCAGATTCGGTTCGATCATGGAAGCAGTGGAAGAGCGATTTCACATACAATATCATTCGAAGCTACGAAGCCGGTCTTGCCGATCTGACAGAGTTCGGCAAAGGCGAGGAGAGACGGTGTCTGAATATATCCAGCGTTCAGACTGTCAAGAACCGTTATTCGGTTCGTTTATCGAGAAGGAAGCAGTTGGCAATAGCAGGCCTCTCAGCGCCGCTCAAGGATTTGACTTTCCAAGCAGACTACAATTCACGCGCACATGGTTCAGAAATTGACATCATATGAACAGCCACGAATTGTACCGGGACAAGTTCAGCGCGTCGCCTGGTCGAGGAAGAAGATGAAGACTCTGCAGAGGATCAGGAGGTCGCCGTAGCTGAATGGGCTCGGGGGGCAGTGCCCGTGCCTGCAAATGGGTGAGACAACCAGTGCCTGCAAAAGGGTTTGACTTTGACTTAAGCAAAACGGAGCAGATTTTTGATTTGTTGCTAAAGGAAAAACAGCTGAAGTTACCCGAGGCCACAAAATCCCCACGTTACAAGAGATGAACGGTAGGCCATACGCAAATGGCATCACACGTTCACACACGCCACCAATGACTGCAAAGTTTTGCGTGGACAGATTCAAATGGCGATAGAACAAGGCCGATTACTCTTCGGTCAGTTTGCCATGAAAGTTGACACGCATCCGTTTCCTGGCGTCAACATGGTGGATCTCAGTCACTGTTTGAGAAGCGAGCCAGGTTTCTCTTTTGATGTCAACATGGCAGGTCTTGTAGACCGCCATAGCAAGGAAAAAGCAGAAAGCAGTCACTCCCGTGGCAAGGATAAAGAGGAGGCCGCTCCACGCGACCGGCCCCAGTATGATGACAGACGGTACTTGACCGAGGAAGAAGTGAGAAGCGTGCGGTATCAACGACCACTCTCCGCGCATCTCCTTAACAAATATGAGCAGCAGTATGACCGACGTCGGCACTACGACATAGATGATGATAGACATCGTCGGTCTGATGCAGATGACAGGAAATACCGTCGGTATGATAGAGACAACGACAGGTATGATCGTCACGCTAGAGGGAGGTCAAGGGAGCAAGAAGACATTGATAGGCATTGGGACTGTCCTTTCTTCAAACACTGTTGGGACTCAGGAATGAGCCGATTGCCTACAATCGAGAACTGTCCAGAATGCAGACAGCAAAAGAAGGGAGCAAATGAGGTTTCAGTGTTCAAGCGTCTAGGGCCTCTCCCACCTCAGAATAGACGAGCTGAGTCGTCCCAAGACGAAGACTTCGAGGAGTCAGATGAAGAAGAAGATAGGTATCACCGGCCAAGGTGGTGTCTGATGGACTCAGCCATTCCCGAGCGCGGTGCAGCGGCTACGAAACCTAGAAAGCCGAGGCACTATACACGTTGAGGAAAGCACGGCCCGATCTGGCCGTGAAAATTCAGCAAACGTTGGAAACGGAGACGCGCCCGCCAAAGAAAGTGTGGCGCCCCAAACAGACAAAAGCCGATATAGAGATATCAGCTGATACAAACATGGTGTTCATACTCCTGTCAGAGTTTTGTGCTCCAAAAGACGAGGAAGTATCGGTGCACAGTTCTGCGGCCCACGGCCAGTCATCTTTGAGAAGCCACGAGAGAGGAGCTACAGGCATCTGAAAGCTCTATATCTGAAAGGTTACATCAATGGGCAGCCTATCAGCAAGATGCTGGTTGACACGGGAGCGGCAGTTAATATAATGCCGTACTCTATGTTACGACGTTTGGGACGTTCCAACGAAGATCTGATCAAGACCAACGTCACTTTGAGTGATTTTAACGGCCAAGCATCGAAGCACGAGGCGTTCGAACGTGGAGCTAGCGTGGGCCGGAAAACCATCCCTACGTCGTTCTTCATCGTCGACAGCAAGAGCACCTACGCTGTCCTAGGGAGGGATTGGATTCACGCTAACTGTTGCATTCCATCCACAATGCACCAATGTATCATACAGTGGGATGGAGATGAAGTAGAGGTCGTCCATGCAGATGACTCGATCGAGATCTCGCTAGCTGGCATGAATGTTTGGGATGCGGACGGCCAAGAGCTGCTCTCTGGAATCAGTTTGGACGGCTGCAAGCGCATCGAAGCTTCAAAAAACGGGGTGAGGCTGGTCTTATCCACCGGCCTAACAGAGTAGCAAGGTCCAAGTCAATGGACGTACGTGGCGAGGCCGATCCCTACGATCGGCCCCAAAAAATAAAAAAGTGATTATCTTATTTCAAACATGTCACGTAGCCATAATAGAGAACCAATAAGTTGTAAACCCTCGTCGAGCATTGCAATGAAAAAGGAGGCCGATTCTAGCAATCGGCCAAAATTACCCTCAACATACATTTTCCCTGTGTTCAACATTGATTTAGCAGGTGATGGAAAGCTGGGGTATGGGTTTACATCAGCTGATGAGCTGGAAGAGATTGACATTGGTCCTGGGGATAAGCCACGACCAACATTTATCAGCAAAAAGTTAGATCCGCATCTGAGGAGCTTGATGATAGCCTTGTTGAAAGAGTACCCAGATTGTTTTGCATGGGATTATACAGAGATGCCTGGGCTAGACAGGAGCATCATTGAGCATCGGCTCCCTCTGAAGAAAGGATTTCGGCCGTTCCAGCAGCGAGCGCGGCAGATGAAGGCCGAAATCTTGGTGGAGGTCAAGAAAGAGATAAAGAAGATGTTAGACGCCGGGTTCATCAGGCCATGCAGGTACGCTGAATGGATTTCCAATGTTGTACCTGTAGAGAAAAAGGATCGCCGATGGCGCGTCGCCATAGATTTTCGGAATCTCAATAGTGCCACTCCAAAGGATGAATATCCAATGCCAGTAGCAGAGACATTGATCAATGCAGCTGCTGGTCATAAGATTTTGAGTTTTATGGATGGCAACGCCGGTTACAACCAAATTTTCATGGCTCCAGAAGATATACACAAGACTGCATTCAGAGTGCCAGGCTCGGTGGGCTTGTTTGAATATGTAGTCATGACCTTTGGACTGAAGAATGCCGGTGCAACATACCAAAGAGCCATGAATTACATCTTTCATGATCTAATCGGCAAATTGGTGGAGATTTACATCGATGACGTGGTGGTCAAGTCTGTTTCGGTGGACAGACACTTGGAAGATTTGCGACACGTCCTAGACTGAACTAGAAAGTTCGGACTAAGAATGAATCCAAAGAAATGCGCTTTTGGTGTGACGGCCGGTCAATTCTTAGGTTTTTTGGTTCATGAGCGAGGAATTGAGATCGGCCTGAAAAGTCAAGAGGCAGTTCGAACGATGAAGCCACCCACTACGAAAAAGGAGCTCCAGTGTCTCATCGGCGAAATCAATTTCGTCAGAAGGTTTATCTCCAATCTGTCAGGACGAATCGAGCCGTTCATGGGACTGGTTAAAATCAAATCTGATGAGGAGTTTCACTGGGGGGCAGACCAGCAACGAGCATTTGATGATATTAAGGAGTACCTAACGAAGCCACCTGTGTTGGTCCCGCCGCAACAAGACAGGCCATTCTACATTTACTTATCAGTAGCTGACACCTCCATTGCTTCAGTGGTAGTGCAAGTTTATGATGGCCTCGAGAAAGTAGTGTTCTACCTCAGCAGAAGGATGTTGGATGCAGAGACGAGGTACCTTGAGATCGAGAAGTTGTGTCTCTGCCTGTTTTTCACTTGCACCAAGCTCCAGCACATCTTGCTGTCGGCGGAAATTATCGTCATCTGCAAATCAGATGTCATCAAACACATGCTGTCGGCTCCTGTATTGAAAGGCCGGCTCGGCAAATGGATGTTTGCACTATCGGAGTTTGATATCCGGTATCAGCCTGCGAAAGTCAGGGACAAGCGTTGGCCGATCTTATTGCTGAACGAATAAACACGGATGTAGCAGCACTATCTGTGCGTGCATGGACCATGTTCTTCGATGGATCGGTCTGTGAGGATGGTTGTGGCATAGGCATGCTACTCATGTCGCCTCGGGGGGCAACGTATTCCTTCTCCATCAGGCTGTCTACCCCTTGCACCAACAATGTTGCTGAGTATGAGGCGATATGCAAGGGAATGGAATTGCTATTGGACGCTGGAGCAGAGGCGGTTGAGATCTTTGGAGACTCCAAACTGGTGATTTCTCAACTCACGGAGGAATACAAGTGTGAGAGCGAGTTGCTCTTCCCATTATGGATGCAAGGCCGTGAGCTAATGGCACAGTTCAGGTATATCAACTTCCATTGGATCCCAAGGTCGCAAAATACCGAGGCAAACGACCTCGCACAAACGGCGTCAGGATACAAGGACGTAGCCGATGGAGCCGATTTTTAGGTGCAGGTCATGGAACCCGATGATTGGAGAGCCGATATCTTCAATTACTTGAAAGATCTGGCTGGGGGGGCACCTAAACGGACAAGATACATGGCCATGAAGTACGTCCTGATTGGCGATGACATGTTCTACAGGACTTTGGAAGGATTACTTCTCAAATGTTTGGGACCAGCCGAGTCCAATCGGCTCTTGCATGAGGTGCATGAGGGTGCCTGTGGAACTCACCAATCGGCTCATAAGATGAAGTGGCTAATCAGGCGATCGGGATTTTATTGGCCCACCATGCTAGAAGATTGTTTCAAATACTTCAAAGGGTGTCAAGCATGTCAGAAGTTTGGGAGCATTCAGATGGTACCTGCATCGGCGATGAATCCCATCATCAAGCCGTGGCCGTTTCGAGGCTGGGGCATGGACATGATCGTCAAGATACATCCTCCTTCGAGCAAGGGCCATGAATGGGTTTTGGCCATTACAGATTACTTCACTAAATGGGTGGAGGCTGTCCCTATGAAGGCAGTAGCGACAAAGGATGTCATCAGTTTCGTAATGGAGCATGTCATTCACAGGTTTGGGATTCCCCAGACTATCACGACCGATGGAGGTTCGGTCTTTGTTTCTAAGGAATTTAGAAAGTTCTGCGAGGATATGGGAATCAAGCTGATCCGATCGTCTCCATATTATGCTCAAGCAAATGGGGGAAGCGTCCAACAAAAGTCTGATCAAGCTGATTAAGAGGAAGATTGACGAGAATCCTAGACGTTGGCACGAGGTATTATCAGAAGCACTGTGGGCTTATCGCATATCGTGTCATGGAGCAATTAAAACCTCACCATATCATCTGGTCTATGGACAAGAAGTGGTGTTGCCCTGGGAAATCAAGGCTGGGTCGAGACGGATTACATTTCAGAATGATTTAACTGCTGAAGAATATGCAGCCCTGATGAGTGACAGCATTGAGGATGCAACTGAGCTTAGACTATGGTCGCTTGAGAAAATTAAGGAGAATAAAGCCAAGGTGGCTCGTGCATATAATAAGAAAGTGAAGCCGAAGGAGTTCCAAGTTGGTGATCTAGTATGGGAAGCTGTATTGCCATTGGGGACTAAGGATAAAGCATATGGTAAATGGTCTCCAAATTGGCACGGCCCGTACAAAGTCGACCAAGTTTTAAAGGGTAATGCATACATGCTCGAGCAGTTGGATGGTGTGAAATTCCCAGTGGCTGTCAATGGCCAGCATCTCAAGAAGTACTTCCCAAGCATGTGGGATGATGGGCAGTAAGATATGGAGGCCGATACATGAAATCGGCCAGGGAAAAATTTTAAAATTTTTTGGGAACAGCCGATGTACAGACATCGACTTTAGAATAAAAAACAGCCGATGCACAGCCATCGACTATAGAAGTACAAAAGATTATGACCAGGCATAAAGTTATTGTCTGAATTTTGGAAATGTCTGCTTCGACATGTCCGATTTGATTTTCGGGTTGGCCGTATGAGCGTCTGATGATAAAACAAAAGCCGATACGTTGCAATCGGTTCTTGGGGGCGTTGACCTACTTTGACCATTGGAAAGTTTGAAATCGGACAATTGAAAGCCAAATTGGAAGAACATTTGCATTGATTTAGAAGGGGATTTTACAACGAAGAGCTAATTGCTCTCAAAAGGGATCATCTTGTGCCTAATGCACTGCTACTAGCCCTATACTACTCCCTAATCTAAGGGCCGTTGCTGCCCTCGTCGTCGCCGCCGTAGCTGCCGTCGGCGCTGCTACCGGCGGGCTCTTCGTCACTGCTGATGAAGCCGCCAGTAGAGGCTTCATCCTCCTCGTCGTCGTCATCGTCATCGTCATCGGACCAGGCCCAGCCTCGGAGGCGTTTGGCCGGCGGATACCCCGCGGAGGAGGAGTCTTCCTCCTCCGACTCCTCCGCTTCTTCTTCCTCCTCGTCGGAGGAGAGGTCTTCCCCCCAGGGGAAGAGGTCGTCGGTGCTCGCCGGTACCAGCTCCCCGTCGACAAGGAACTGGAGGTCTTCTTCCCCGTCGGTGAGGGGTTCATCGTCTTCCGATTCGATGGAGAAATCCCAGTCCCGCGCGTCCCAATACTCTGGGGCGCGGGCCTCGTAGATGGCCATCAGGTTGACCTCCTGCTCAAGCTCGCTGGAGGAGGAGGACTGGAGGGACAGGCTAGAGGAGGAAGAGGAGTCCATGGCGGCTGAGAAGGGTTTTTTGTTTGCCGATAGCTACTGTGGAGCAGGAGGATGAAGAGATGAACTGCTCGATGCAGTTAAATAAAAGGGAATATAGTGGAGATTTAATGCTTGAGCAGTTTTCGAGGATGTGGTGCCAAAACTGTCAAATCGTGCAGGGAAGTTGAGAAGGCAATGTGTCATGATGAAGGATACGGCGGTCTGCTCCGCCACGACATGACCCTTCGAAGGCACAGTGGTTTTGAAATTATCATTGCCAAAACCAGGGGGCATGTGTTATCACCGATTCTGGCCAAATCGGGAGATGGGCCGTAATTGAGATGGGCTTGAAGGATGTACACGTGGAGCGTCTGAAGCGGCCTTGCACGAAGAGTTTGGGCTAGATTGCCCGTGTATCTGTAAATTATAGTAGATTGCATCTTAGTTTAGAATTAAAAGATAGAGTTTAACCCGTGCACGGTTAGGTGCACGCCTGAATTAGAAAGTCCCTTTGATACGGACATGGAGGCCTATGTGCAGCCCAGATTCAGGACTCCACCAGCTTATTTATCCTAGTTTATGTAATGGTCATATGTGGGCCAATTAGGGTTTTTAATAATTTGAGTCAGTTTGGTTTGGGCCTGTCCAAACCAAGGTAGAGAGGCCCACTAGGGCTGGCCGGCCACCACCCCCCATATAAGTGGAGGTGCGGCTAGGGTTTAGTTGGTTCAAGTTTAGTCAAAAGATTAGGGTTTCCCTATTGCGTGTGATCACGTGTATCATCGCTCCGGGGGTACGGCGCGTTATCTATTATATCCGCTGCGAAGGTTCTTGTGTTCATCAAGGATTGTCTAGCTCTTGGTTTGAGGCGTATCGTTCGTCGATTCGTTGCTTGCTGGATTCGTTCCCTCTTCTCCAGGCTGCGTTCATCGCGTTGTTGGGGGGAATTACTACCCCGTGTTCTCGCTGTGAAAGATCGGGCATCAATCTAGGTGGATCGGCTTGGATCCACCGTATCATGTGGTATCAGTTTTCTGGGTTGCTCACGGCGAGGTGTTGTTGATCGATCTCTTTGGATCGGTTCACATCGGAGAAGATTGGTTGGAGGAAGTTTGGCGTTGTTTGGTACAGTTTGGAGGTCATCCATGGCTGTTTCGGAGCTCAAAATTGCAAAACCACGCGTCTGGAATCGGGAAGAAGACGCAGATTCGCAACCAGATCCGGTCTCCGGGCCGGTCAACCGGACTCAGGACCGGCCGGGCCAGTGCCAGACCCGGTCAGACCGGGCTCCAGGCCGGCCCACCCGGTCCCAAACCGGATTCTACGCCGGTGCCATCCGGGCCGATCCAGGGGCGTCAGCCGTGTCAGCCGGTCCCCAGGCCGGTCAAACCGGGCTCTGGGCCGGACCAGCCGGTCCCCAGGCCGGTCCAACCGGGCCCTTGGCCGGACCAGCCGGTCCCCAGGCCGGTTCAACCGGGCTCTGGGCTGGGCAGGCTGCTGCTGGTACCGTTTCTTCGGCGACAAAAACCAGTGCTACGGCTACTGATGTTGATGCTACATTTTGCGACACCGATAGAAGTGTCGATGTGTATCATGACTACCTCGGTATGATGACGGGTACGCCGTTTGATGCATCTACAATCAAGTGGCGGTTGCTTAGTTCCGCGACACCGACGGAGTATCAACTTTGGGAATCACACATTGAAGGTGGCTTTGCGAGATGCAAGGAGTTTGACAGTTCTTTTGGTGGACAGACGGAATTTGCTATTGCATACCGGCGTGTTGATGATGTTGTGACTAGTTGGTAGCGTAATGCTCTCATAGTTGCAGGTATCATTGGTCTACAGTCTAGTTGGGCAGATTTCAAGAAGTTCCTGTGTGCTAGATTTAAGTTTCCACGGTTGCATAAAGCGGTGGTGTGCTCTAACACTATCGTGATGGAGGTTGTTCCAGTACAGGCAGTCACTGAGGAGAGGAAACCTGGCTCTGATACCAAGAGCACTATTGTGACTGTTGAGGAGGATGTACCATTGAGCGGGCTGAATATGCAACTCAAGAAGGTACAAGATGATGCTTGCGACAGTTGACAAGGTTCAGCGGTGGAGTTTGTTTCAGACTCAGTGCATTGTAAAGGGCAAAGCTTGCAAGTTGATGATTGATGGTGGTAGCTGTACTAATGGCATTAGCAAGGCGATGGTGGCAGCATTGGGGTTGTCTACATGGCGTCTTCCTGAACCTAAACATCTTGAGTGGTTGAATAGCTGTGGTATGCTGTAGATTACTCACATGGTGCGTGTGCCATTTACAGTAGATGATTATGTTGATGAGATAGATTGTGATGTGTTGCCATTGGAGGTGTGTGGATTGCTACTTGGGCGTCCTTGGCAGTATGATCGCAATGTGACACATGCTGGGCGAGCAAATACATATTCTTTTATGCATGGTGGCAAACAGCGGGCTTTGAAGCCATTGGGTGATGATCATATCAAGTCCAATGTGGAGTTAGTGGTGCGTAAGGAGAAATTGCACAAGCCTAATGTGCAAAATAAGGTGCATGATGTTCCGAGCATTGATGTTGGTGATGTTTCAGCCAAGCCTGTAGATGACAAGCAAGTTCTTGTTGGTGACAAGCCGGATGAAGCTACACTTGTTGTTGATGTGGATGTTGCAGCATATGCTACAGTTCCAGTTTGTGTTGATGTCAGTACACAGATGATGGATGCGCTGATGGTGTTTCGGTGCATATGGCGCAGATGCGCGTGGGAGGAGTGGGAGGCGCAGTTAGAGAAGCCATTGCGATGGTGTTTCAGCCCGGTGCCGGGGCGGCCGACCGGCTCCGGGACCGGCGGGCAGTCCGTCGATCAACCGGCGCCTAGAACGGCTATGGCCGAGCGCGTCAGTGGAGACAGTGGACAGCGGCACTACCGTGCTAGGAGTACTGCAGTCCAGTTTTCCGCGACACCGCGGATGCATCGAGGCAAGGATGGACGTGTGAGGCATCTTTGTGGCCCAGGAATTACACATCTTGTGCAGGGTCATGTGCAGCGACACAAGGGTCCATCAAAACCTCGCAAGAAGAAGGAGTTGGCGCCGAAGTCCAAGCTCATGCGGAGAAGAAAGGAGGCGCCAAGTGCTGTGTCAAGTCAAGCAGGCCGCGAGGGAGGATGTGGTGTGGAAGGAAAGCAAGACTTGAAGACGGCGAGGACGTGTCATGTTCATATCACGTCACCTTTTCCAGAAGACCCTCACGCGTTGGGGACAACGCTTCTTGAAGGGGGGAGGATGATACGGGCATGGAGGCCTATGTGGAGCCCAGATTCAGGACTCCACCAGCTTATTTATCCTAGTTTATGTAATGGTCATATGTGGGCCAATTAGGGTTTTTAATAATTTGAGTCAGTTTGGTTTGGGCCTGTCCAAACCAAGGTAGAGAGGCCCACTAGGGCTGGCCGGCCACCCCACCCCCCATATAAGTGGAGGTGCGGCTAGGGTTTAGTTGGTTCAAGTTTAGTCAAAAAGATTAGGGTTTCCCTATTGCGTGTGATCACGTGTATCATCCCTCCGGGGGTACGGCGCTGCCGTTATCTATTATATCCGCTGCGAAGGTTCTTGTGTTCATCAAGGATTGTCTAGCTCTTGGTTTGAGGCGTATCGTTCGTCGATTCGTTGCTTGCTGGATTCGTTCCCTCTTCTCCAGGTTGCGTTCATCGCGTTGTTGGGAGGAATTACTACCCTGTGTTCTCGCTGTGAAAGATCGGGCATCAATCTAGGTGGATCGGCTTGGATCCACCGTATCACCCTTGGACTATAAATATGTATCTAGGGTTATTGAGAAAGGAGGACGATCACGTTCACAACAAACACAAACCAGGCGCATCGCCACCCCTTGTTTCGAGGGTTTCTTCCGGGTAAGCATCATGCTGCCTAGATCGCATCTCGCGATCTAGGCAGCGCATCTTTATTCGTTTATCTGTGTTACTCGTCTGAAGCTTTGTTGATGGCGAGTAGCACTACTTATCGTAGATGTTTTGGGGCTTGCATTGGTGCTTTTCTTACACATATTTGCTTAGCTATGCCGTCCCTCAATATCTAGCTGCCCTTACACCTATCTAGGTGTAGGGGCAGCACCTTGCTTGTTCGTCGTTTAGTAGATCCAATTTGTTATAGTTGTTCCTTGTTATTCAAGGATTAGTTTAATATCCGTATGGTTAGGCCTTGCAAACGGGTTGAACGATCCGGTAGTGCGTAAGGTATAGTTTGTTAGCTCTAAGAGGGATTGTTCCGGGAATTAACTTAATGTTGGTTTTTAGGCCTCTTTTAGGGTTAGCTTTCTATCATCTTTCGTGTCTATTAGGCTCAACTACGCGTAGGATGTTCCGATCATACGGTGAAAACCCTAAACTGTCGTGGATTGGTTTAACTTTGTGTTGATCAAGCAGGAGCCCCATGTCATCGTAAACCCAACGTGAATCATGGGGCGATCGGCTCTTTGAGCCGATCCACAGGGCAACCTGAGAGCCGATCGGGCTCGTATTTATGTTTACGTGTCTACCATGCAGGAAACTAATCGAAGCAATCCAACACCTTCCTGACCAGGTATAGGTCAGGTGGCACGCCCTTGCAACCGCCAGGACGTGTGCCGGAATATTGCGGGACGACGTCGAGGGATCAGGGCCCACCCAGCAGTCTTGGCAGCCTCCCGACTCTTCGTGTTGCTTAACCACTGCTCGCCGGTGGGTTTTGGAAGGCAACAAGTTCATACCAAGAATGACATCAATGTCCTTCATCGGTAAAATGAACAGGTCTGCGTCAAACGCGCACTTATTGATCATAATGACTTGTCCTTGTTTGGTGTGGGTTACTACTATCGTTCCCCCCGCAGAAAGTACAGTTATGGTTTTATCTAACTTAGTGCAACTAATCCCATGTTTGATGATGAATTGCTGGGAAATGAATGATGTAGTTGCACCAGTATCAAAAAGTACTTTGCCAGGATGAGTGAGTATCTGAAGCGTACCTGTCACTGCCTGATCGGAGTTCACCACCTCCTCCAAGCTGGTACAGTTCAACTTGCCGAAGGGTTTCTTGTTCTTCCAGTTCCCTCCGGTATTCCCGCCTCGGTTTCCTCCTCCTCCTGACTGACCTCCTCCATTCTTCTTCTTAGGGCAATCCCTAAGCATCTGTCCTTCCTCGCGACAACCAAAGCATATTATTCTTGGCCTCTTGCAATCCTTGGAAACGTGTCCTGGTTTCCCACAGCTTCGGCAAAATATCTGGTTTGCAGGCTGGAATCCTTGGTTCCTCCTCTGGTTGTAGTAGTAGTAGTAGTAGTAGTAGTAGTAGTAGTAGTAGTAGTAGTAGTAGTAGTAGTTGTTGTTGTACCTTGGCTTGAAACTCAAGCCAGTGTTTGGCTTAGTGCTGACAAATCTCTTAGGCTCAAATTTAGCCTTCTTCCTCTTCTCTTCTTGCAGCTGTTTGAAGTCATCTTCAAGAGTGATGGCTGCATCCACCAACTCCTGGAACTCGGTAGCTCTCAACATCCTGAGCTGTACCTTGAACTGAGGATTTAATCCCCGCATGAACCTCTTCTTCTTCTTGTCCTCGGTGTTGACCTCCTCAACGGCGTACCGGGACAATCCAGAAAACTCCCTGACGTAAGTCAGGATAGCCTTATCTTTCTGCTCGAGACTTTCAAACTCTCGGCGTTTCAATTCCATAATACTTTCAGGGACGTTGGATTCCCTGAACTTCCTCTTGAACTCCTCCCAGGTAAATACTTTCTCAGCCAGATAAACGGCTACTATATTATCCCACCAAGATGCGGCGGGTCCACACAACAGATGTGTTGCGTATCTGACCTTCTCCAGGTCATTGCATCCGACAGTGTTGAGCTTTCGCTCAGTGTCCATCAACGAATCCTCCGCGTCCATGGGTTCGGGCGCGTATGAGAAGGATATTGGCTTAGTATTCTGGAAGTCCGACAAAGTGACTCCCTGATTATCAGGCCTCTCCACCATATTTTGCTGTAGCAGCTCCTGAAAGAACTTGTTCTGCTGCTCCATAGTCATGCGTTGCCTTTCCTCCAACATTTGCATATATTGGAGGAAGTTTTGCTGCGTCATGGGTGGTGGTGGTGGAAACTGGTTTCTGGCTGCTTCATCAGCCTCCTCTTTCTGCTTTGCCTCGCGCTCGAGGCGCTGTGCTTCGCTCTCCTCACCCGACGCTCCCGACATATCCCCCTAGTTCTGCAACACAAAGTGGTACTCATAATTACTCCATGCGCAAGCTTTCTGAGCTCAACTTTGTGCACAGAACTATTCACGCAATGGAAATCAAGAAGCAAATGCAAATCATACAAAACATATACCATGTATATACATACTTAAGTGGTTTGTTACAATACTCAGTAGCGATGTGATTATGCAACTCACTTATTGAAGTATATGTACAAATTTCTACAAATATTACATACTACAATACATGTGGTACATCTGTATTGTAGTCTCGCCTCCCATGGTGGTCTCTAGTCGTGCTTCACTCCCGGTACATCCCAGGCTTTCATCCGGTCGAACGTGTAGTCCTCCTGACAGAATCTGGAACATAGGGTCTTCCAGTCGGCTGATAGTCAGAATCAGAGGATGATCCCAGGGAGAAATCTGTGTTCATGAACTGGTTACTCAATGCAGCATAATCCACCCCGGGGTTGTACTCCCCTGTGACTCCGCCATAGGTATTCCCACCATCTGCATCCGACTCAATCAATATAGGATACTCCTCATAGTCTCCTCTACTATACTGATGGTTCTGGAACTGGGTTGTGGCGGCCTCATCCATCTCAGTATTACACCGGACTGGATCGCTATAGGTTCCCATGTATGATCCCCAACGCCAACCTGTTGAGTTCTCTATAGGAGTCTCGGAACGCTGATGGTTTCCGGATTCCTCTCCACCCTCATATCCTCCATGGGAACTACTAGGAAAGTACCTAGGTGTAATAGGTGTGGTTTGTTGTTCTGGATGGTCAATACTAATGAAGTCACCAGCTGAATAAACTGGTGTGTGAACCTCACCCTCCATGGGTTCCTTCCCCTTTGTCTCCTCCTTGGGCTCAGTGAATTCTTCCAACATTGTGTCAATTGCTCCCGACAAATGTCGGTTCAACTGAAAGAACAATGTCAGTAGGTTGCGACTATTATCCATGTACTTAGTGGCTTCTGCTGGTTTGCGTTTTGCATACTTGAAGTGGTTAAGCATAGGATCATCTTCCTCCTCCATATGAGGAATGTGTGAGAATTCAGAACCAATAAGCTCCTTAGTCTTATGTTCCCGAATATCAGTGATGGCTCTCATTATGGCTATGTGGTAGGCTGTTTGGATAGTTCTAGCCTCACCTGCTGGCATCACTACACTCATTCCTAGGGATTCTGGAAGTCTTAGTCCTACCCTACACTTCGCTAATACTGTACCGTCGTAGTACATGTATTTCATTACTTGGATTTGGGGACCGCACCCAAATTCAAGCAACATAGCCCGAAGAATGTCCGCGAGTCCTCCGTCATATTCACTCAGGTTTGATTCCTTCACTTTCCCGTTACATCCCGAACGTGAACTTGCCATAGTTGGCTGTAGAATAGAAAGAATATTATATTAGTAATGATGCATCATAATAGAGATAATAAAGAATTATCGCACTAAAAGATATGATTGTTTTATTCTCAAGTGAATATACACCATATTTTTAGAGAATTCTTTACTAATCGTATTTGACTCCTAACGTTCTGTCCCATTTACTAGGTTCCAACCTAAGGTCAAAGCTTTTGCTCTTATATCAACTGTGGTGACCCGCATACCTTGCATGTTGTAGTATGCCAGTCGTTGACATAACAGTCACGAAGTACCAATCCGCAAATATTACATCCCTCAGAGTAGTACAACAGAACATAGCAGGTCCATAACTCATTCATTTATTATTACAAGCAACATGTACATATCATCTCGGAGCTCCTCTTGGGTCCTAAGAGGGATACTCCTGGGTTCGAGGCGAACCCAACTTAACTTACAATATAAAAGTCTTACTAGGTTATACATTTATTCTCCTCGAGCAGTTAAGTACTAAGAGTTCGTACTGCTCGGATACTACTACTACTCGGTAGGTCTAAGCTTGCTCTTTTCCGGAACCCTCCCAGGTTCCGTAGACTATGAGGTAGTCTACTCCTTCGATACCTCCCGAGAGGTCTGGTTCTTCATAGCCAATGACTTCGGCTCCTTCAGGGTCGTCGTTGTCCTCCTCCAGTCGATTCAGACAGTCTAAGCAGGGGATTTAAGAGTGGTATGAGTACGAGCGTACTCAACAAGTTCATTATAGAAAAGAGGTGTTTAATGCACTAGCTACAATCTCAGACCAGAAAGTCTAATACCAATGCAGGTTTTGATAATCATTTCTTCAAAGGTTGCTTTTATTCAGAAGAACTATGTCCGTCAGCCTTCACCGGTTTACTAGAACTTCATGGAGTTCCTTTCCGGCAGCGTTCGTAGTTCCAAAACCCGGAACAGGGAGTGACAAGTCACGATTCATTACACTCTACAGAGGTGTGTTGCTTTACCCACAAGAGATCTTAACCTTGGTGCCAACCGGGCAGCTTTCCCGTCCACACTTCCTTCGGTGTGAGGCCCGGTATAAGGTCATAGCCAATCATATTTCTCCGCTACCTCGCACACCCACCCTTTGTTGCATACCCCGACCCTGGGTCCTCGCCGGTCCAGTTATACCAATTAAGGATGGACCCCGACCACGACAACAGTTCTGGGCTCTTACCATAAACTCCTTCGCCGGTGCACAACCCATCATAGACCGCAATAAGTGGGGAACTTTTGGCTTACCTACCGCTTGCTCCTCGGGCGACAAGTGTCTACGGACAATGCCGTGGGGAACTTTTGGCTCCCCAGCCTACCGCTTGCCCCCTTGGATTACAAGTGTATACGGTAAAGCGCGTCCGTTGATGTACAAGAGGTGGAAATACGATTGACTATTCCGTCCCACTCCAGATCTTATGGTTAACACGGGTATTACGGCACAAGAATCACTGGACGACATTTGTTGTTTAATCCTAGATGGATATAAACCCTTGCAATGGAACCTCCACCATATCAACACAATCCATGGTTCCATTGCCCACCACTTAGTCATATTCATAGTTATGAAAATAGTGGTTTTGCTTTTTATGCAATAGTGATAAACATAGTACTTTGCAAGTAATTTGATAAAAATACTCAAATGACATGAGCAAGTGATGAACTTGCCTGAACACTGCAAAGTGTTGCAGTTGGATGGTGTGGACTGACCCTTGTCATCTGTTGCTGAAAAATAGCATCATTGTCTGATAAGGGCAATGGTTAAAGAAGCAATTATGCATGCTTTCCATTTTTAGGGTTTGTTTCCCCCCTTCCAGTGTTTTATTATTTTATGTGAGAGGTTAATACTAAGAACAATTTAGGGATACTTTGTTTTAGGGTAAAATACAACCTTGAAATGTTGTCAAGGTGTTTTTGAAGTCCAAATGAATTTATGGACTTATTTTCATTATTGAAAATATAAGGTGTGATTTAAATGATTATTTTAATCATCAAATTTGGATTTAATCTTGTTTGTCTCCAGAAATTCTTTTTCATATTTTATTATGCTAGAGAATTTTATTCTGAGTAGTTTTCATATTTTTAATTATTTTTTTAGAGCTGTTTATCATTTTCTATGCATTTTCAAAGTTTCAGGGTTAATTGGATTTGTGAAAAGTCTGAAATGTCCCTGGGCCCACTTGTCAGGGTGGCCCAGCGGGTTAACCCTAACCCGAGCCGCCTGTCCGGCCCGGTCGGACGCACCCGTCCCCTTCCCCTTCTCTCTCGCGAACCCTAGCTCTCCTCTCTCCCGCGACGCCGTGGTCGCCTGCGCCGTCGCCGAATTACTCCGGCCGCCACCGGCCATCCCCGCCGGCGAGATCGGTCGCAATCGAACGGCCGCACGACGGCGCACCGATCGGTCCGCGCCGATCTGTGTTTCCTCGCCGCCACCGCTCGCCCCCAACGCCTCTGCGACACGGCCGTAGTGATTCACGGCGATTCGTCGCCCGCCGACGAACCTGGCGCCGTGGCGTGGCCGTGTGCCTCGCCGTGGTTGCGCTGGAGCTACTGCGCTCGGCGACCGCCTGGCTTGCTCATGGCTTGGCGCTGCCGTGGCCAGGCTGTGCCGCCATGCCGCCACGGTGACGCCGTGGTGCTCTGCTCCAGGTTAGTGCCCCTGTTCTTCTCCTTTCTCTCCTCCTCCTCTTCGTCTAGCTCTGGCTACTGGCCTTGCCTCCCCTCATGGAGATGCTGGCCATGCCGTGATGCTGCTGCTGTGCCGTGCTAGGACTTGGCATGCTGCTGCGCTATTGCTGCTGTGCTTGCCATGGATGCGCGTATGCTGCTGTGCTGTGCTGCTGCCATGAATCCAAGTTGCTGTGCTGCTGTACTTCTCTATAACTTGTTGTTGTAACTCATGAGCTCTTGCTCATGAGCATACTGTGATGCTATGGCTCTATTTGATTGTTCCCGCTGTTGCTATATGACTCCTGCCTCTCCTGTGTGTGCACCTCCTTGCCCCTGGCTTGATCATGATACATGATCCTTGCAATTTGCAAGTGCCAGTGCTCCTGGTGTGCTACCTCTTGTGCTTATATTCATGGACATGCTCAATTGAGCATAGCTTTGGACTTGACAGCTCCATCCTTTGATGGAGTGCTTCTGGATACAATTGTAATGCTTTTATTTACTTAGCTGTGATGCAATTGTTCAGGTTATGTGGTTGATTTAATTATCTGGTCCATGTATTGATACTAGAATGGATTCTAGCATGTTGTAGCATGCTCTAGCAAGCTTCTGATGATCTTGTGATCATCAGTTGCTTGTAAAAGCTACTGTGCTTATTACTGTGCCTACTGCTGCTCAATCTGTGATGTGTGTGTGTCACAGACATGTGCTTGTGTGTGCTGGTGCTTGCTCAAGCATCAGTTGATGCTTGCAGTAATCCTCTGGATCATGTGCAAGTGTTCCAGTTACTGGTGACTTATGTATTCATTTATCTGTATAGCTTGTCATTGTTTATTGGTTAAATGAGATGAACTGCTTGCAGTGATGACTCTTACAGTTAATTTGATTGAGCTAGAGGGATGCCAACAGCTGTTGGGGACCCTAGCTCCTCTTTGAACCCATCTGGGTGATGATACAAGTGTTGGGCTTGATGGTTTGGGCTATTTCAGTGGTTGAGGTGACCCTAGCAGTGATCATATACTGCCTTAGGGTAGCTCCCCTCTTGTTGGCTTGCTGTGGCTCACTAGATGCTTTCTGTTTGATCCTTTTTGTTGGATTGCCAGTAGCCTTTGATGTTGAAATCAAATAGACAATGATTTGTCTAATGTCTGATGGTTAGTGAACCATTTAGTGCTAGGTGAGTTGGGCTAGGCTAGCCGTGGATCATTCCTTGCTGGATTCTTTGGTTTGCCTCAGTGATAATACACTTGGCCTGACCATTTCTTCCCTAGGATGATTTTCTTCTGGCTTATTCCCTTTTTGCCAGCATCAAATGGTTTAACACCAAATGATGATGCACACAGGGTAATCATACCCTCTGGCTTGTGTATGTGTCATGCACATGCTTATTTGTGAGCAAAACCTTGCTTGCTCATGATTTATCAGTGTATACCTCACTCCAGCTCCTAGGATGAGTTGTTGGTGTAGAGGATTGCTTCTGGTGGTTTTGGTTTGCTTGCCCTGCTCCTCCTTGCAAACTTGTGAATCTTGGTTGGTTTCTGGTGGTTGCTGGAATAGGTGGAGCAGCTCTAGCTGTTCACCTGTTCTTGTTGTTCTTGCTGTGTTCTTACCCTGGTACTCCTTGTCGATGGAATGGCTAGGGTTTGCTGGTGAAAATCTTATATTTGGTCCTCTACTTGCTCTCCTGGTCGACAGCACTGCCTGGCTGTTTTGGTGACTCTCCCTGGCCTTGTGTGTTGTTACACATGCAACAGTCCTTGTGTGCTGCCTGTGTGTGTGTGGCTTGGGACTTGGGCTGGAATGGATCAGCTCGGCTGATCCCTGGTCATATCCTCTTCATTTCAATTGTTTGCTAACCTGCCAAGTGGTTTTACCACTTGGCCTAATTCTTGTTCTTTTTGTATTTGTTGTTTCTCTTTTGTAGGTTTTAAGAAGTTGATCAGGAAGATTAATCAAGTGGTGTCTAAACAACTCATGAAGATTTAGTTGTCTAGCTTAGCTGCTTACACTTTCTTGTAATTTTCATTTTCTGTTTTCCTTGTATTCAATTCTTGGAATGTGTTGTAATATTAATAATTCATTTGGAATATTGTAATGACAATGTATTATTTGTGTGAAATCAATAAAGCTCCAATTTTCCTTAATGAGCTTTGTATAATAGTTGTACTATTTATATTCTTGATTATTTATATTTGTTTAATGAATTATATCTATTTGCAATATGAGATATTCATATGATGGTTGAATTTGAAATTCAAACTTACTATGTTGAATTCAATCATACAACTTAATGTTTGTGATATACTATTCCCCTCTCTTCTCAAAAACCCTAATTGAACTAATTGAGGTGCAAGTTTATCGCACTCTCGAAACCCTAATCCTGTAAGGTGTCGAGAGAGAAACTTGTCCCCTTGCATTTCTTTTAAAAGCGCGAAATTTCCCCAGAATTTACGATGCAATGCACATCCCTTTCTAAAATCTACCCCTCGATCGTCTCTAAACCTGGGACATTACAAAAACATAATCTAAACAGGCTTAGGAGGCTAATGACTTTTGGAAACCACCAGTAGGGTCTGGTGCCAAGGTTCAATACAAAACATTATAAACAAAAAACAACTCAATTTCCCTAGGGTAAAATAAGCAACAACACCATATTAAGAAGCCACTCTAGAATAATGCACACAAAAATTTGGTAAAATTACAAAGAGTAAAGCTTGACTTTATAAAGATAAAGAAATTGGATTCACTCAATTTGGGTTTTCTAAAAAATAGATAAGATTTTTATAAAGCCAGGAATGACTTAGGGACCAAATAAATGTCCTAAATCTTTCTGTGAGTCACAAAAATACAAGCAGCACATCTACTGGAAGCTATTAACATGTAGATCACACATGCACTGGAATCATACACAAATAAGTTTTCAATTTTTTTAAAAGATTTAAACAAAGCAAAAACTAGATAAATCCAATATCCAAGCACACCAACATCAGAGTACATCCAACCAGAAAAAACCATGCCACTGGATAAGTAGTAACAAATGTGGACTACCAAAACTGGTTTGGCATTTTTCTGAGTTGTAAATTAATTTACAAAATTAAAATACTAAAAAGGTACCATGTTTTACTAGAAAAATACGCAGAAATAAAATGACACTCACAAAAATATTTCCCATGACCTGGATATAGCCTAACAAGATATCTACCAGAGGGACTTGGATTTGCTGCAAAAAACATTTTATTAAGGGAGGAAGAACAAATATGAGGAGGAACACCAAATTACTCCAAGATCTAGATCTAGCAAAATCCCCTCACTTGGAGAGGGATTCAATTGGTGGAGCACTAGATCTAGATCTCCTCTCTCCTTTCCCCCAAAAAGATGCAAGAAATAGTGGGGGATCAAGAGGATCATAAAGCTCTTCAAGGTCAACAATGGAGGAGAGAGAGTAGGTGAGAAGAACTAGTGTGGACGGAGGTGGGAGAGAGGTATATATAGGGGGCTCAGAAATATGACTGTTGGGGCTGGAAAACGGTCAGATTCGCGCCCGAAGTGGTACTACCGCTCGCGCACAAAACTGGCAGAAAACAGCAGAAAAACGAGCCCGAACCGGTACTACCGGATATTGTATAAAATAGTGCAGATGTAAAAAAGAGAGAGAAAAGCATGCAGCAGGGTGAGGCCGGAGCAGCGCATGCAGCAGGGCGCGCACGCGTGTGTGAAAGCGGCAGCGACAGCAGAGCAGCGCGCGTGCAGCAGCGCCAACACGCGCAACGATCGAGGGAAGCGGCGGGTCAACGCCCAGGCTCTCCCAATCGAGCGGGGCTGGGTGTCAGCCGGCGGGTGGCGACCTGGTGGGCTGGCCGGGGACTAGGATGCCAAGAGGCGGGGCAAGCTGCAGCCTAGCTGGGCGTGGGTGGTGGGTCGGCGGCTCGGTGCGGGCGCGGCCCAGGCCGGGGCTGGAGCTGGGCCCAGCCAGCCTGGTGGCTGTTTGGTGTGGTGGAAAGTTGGGCTGAAGGAGGGAGAAGAAGTGGGTCGTCCAGTACTACCGGCCCAGTATTGGTCCAGTACCGGCCAGGGCTCCTGGGCTTGCAGATGCCCTGCCGGTACTGGGCCGATACTGCGCACGGTAGTACCGCCTAGTTTTTCTTTTTCTCTTTAAGCTGCAAAACTGTAAAAGCAATATCTTGAGCTAGGAAACTTGGAATGCAGCGAAACCAATTTTGTTAGAAAGAGGGAGACAAGAGCTACTTCTACACAAGGTGAAGACATGGAAAAGAGTGGATGATGATTTTCTTATGGTCATAGAGGTGTAACCTCTCAATATGGTAAATCGGGAAAATCATCACCCTCGAACATGCAACATGCGATGCATCCGGAATCCGTTTCCATTGAGCTAGAGCTTGTCATGAGAATGAACAAATCTCTAAAACATCTCATGGATAAGAACCAAGAACAACCAAGAAAAACGATGCAATGCATGCAAGGTTTGAGCTCTCTCCGATGATGCGACCCACTATCCTATTGAGCACAAACCTTGCCCTTGCGCATTCCACTCGAGTCGGCAAGCTCCGTCTTCATCCCTATTCTTCATTGTACATGCCACCATCTTCTTCCAACATACACGCCAACATCTTCATCCATCTTCTACGCACACCACCGTCTTCATCCATCTTTCGTTCCATCTTCATCCCTCTTCAGCTTCTACACCATCTTCATCTCTCTTCGACACCGTCTTCATCCGTCTTCTTTATTATACTCGATCTTCTCCATCTTGCAACCTTGAGACCAACACATGGCTATGGACACGACCTAAGATAATTGTCAATACATCCATTAGTCCATAGGGATTGTCATCAATTACCAAAACCACACATGGGGGCTCCATGTTCTTTCAATCTCCCCCATTTTGGTAGTTGATGACAATCTCTTTTAGAGGGTTTAAATAAGGAATTTAGCGAACAACCCAAGTTGAATATTTCGAACAAACTCCCCCATAATATATGCATGTGTGAATGAACTTGAATTTTATTGCATATATCGGCAATTAAAGCCTAGTGGAGTACCTTGATGCGCGTAGATGTACACGTCCGTTGGGAACCCCAAGAGGAAGGTATGATGCGCACAGTGGCAAGTTTTCCCTCAGAAAGAAACCAAGGTTGATCGAACCAGGAGGAGCCAAGAAGCACGTTGAAGGTTGATGGTGGCGAAATGTGATGCGGCGCAACAAGGGATTCGGCGCCAACGTAGAATCTGCACAACAAAACCAAAGTACTTTGCCCCAACGAAGCAGTGAGGTTGTCAATCTCACCGGCCTGTAACAAAGGATTAAACGTATCGAGTGGAAGATGTTTGCAAAGAAAACGTAAACACAATTGCGAGTGCTTGACGGTAGTAACGTGATAAAACGGTAAACAAGCGGCGATAGCGATATTTAGGAACAAGGCCTAGGGATTAGACTTTCACTAGTGGACACTCTCAACATTGATCACATAACAGAATAGATAAATGCATACTCTACACTCTCTTGTTGGATGATGAACACATTGCGTAGGATTACACGAACCCTCAATGCCGGAGTTAACAAGCTCCACAATTAATGTTCATATTTTAGTAACCTTTAGTGTAAGATAGATCAAAAGACTAAACCAAGTACTAGCATAGCATGCACACTGTCACCTTCATGCATATGTAGGAGGAATAGATCACATCAATATTATCATAGCAATAGTTAACTTCGCAATCTACAAGAGATCATGATCATAACATAAACCAAGTACTAACACGGATGCACACACTGTCACCATTACATCGTGCAAGAGGAATAAAACTACTTTAATAACATTGCTAGAGTAGCATATAGATAAATTGTGATACAAAACATATTGCAATCATAAAGAGATATAAATAAGCACTTCACTACGCCATTCATAACAGTGAATAAGTATTCTGTGAAATATAGCCTAAGAGACCCACACGGTGCACACACTGTCACCTTTACACACGTGGGACAAGGAGTCTCCGGAGATCACATAAGTAAAACTCACTTGACTAGCACAATGACATCTAGATTACAAGCATCATCATATGAATCTCAATCATGTAAGGCAGCTCATGAGATTATTGTATTGAAGTACATAGAGAGAGATGAACCACATAGCTACCGGTACAGCCCCGAGCCTCAATGGAGAACTACTCCCTCTTCATGGGAGCGCAGCGGTGATGAAGATGGCGGTGGAGATGGCAGCGGTGTCGATGGAGAAGCCTTAGGGGCACTTCCGTCCGGCGAGGGTGCCGAGAGACTCTGTCCCCAGATCTTGGCCCGCGATGGCGGCGGCTCGGAAGGTTTCGCGTACCGTGGCTTTCTCCGTAAGGGTTTTCGATGCAGGGGCTTTAAATAGGCGAAGAGGCGGCGCAGGAGGGTCAAAGGGGCGACCACACCATAGGGTGGCGGGCCCAGCCCTGGCCGCGCCACCATGTCATCCAGGGCCCGGGGCCCCTGCGGCTCTCGGGTGTTACGGATGCTTCGGGCAAAATAGGAACACAGGCGTTGATTTCGTCCAATTCCGAGAATATTTCCTTACTAGGATTTCTGGAACCAAAAAAACAGGAACTGGCACTTCGGCATCTTGTTAATAGGTTAGTTCCAAAATGCACGAATATGACATAAAGTGTGCATAAAACATGTAGGTATCATCAATAAAGTAGCATGGAACATAAGAAATTATCGATACGTTGGAGACGTATCAGCATCCAAGCTTAGTTCTACTCGTCCCGAGCAGGTAAAACGATAACAAAGATAATTTCTGAAGTGACATGCCATCATAACCTTGATCATACTATTTGTAAACATATGTAATGAATGCAGCGATCAAAACAATGGTAATGACATGAGTAAACAAGTGAATCATAAAGCAAAGACTTTTCATCAATAGCACTTTCAAGACAGGCATCAATAAGTCTTGCATAAGAGTTAACTCATAAAGCAATAATTTAAAGTATAGACATTGAAGCAACACAATGGAAGATTAAGTTTCAGCGGTTGCTTTCAACTTGTAACATGTATATCTTATGGATAATTGTCAACATAGAGTAATATAACAAATGCAATAAGCAAGTATGTAAGAATCAATGCACAGTTCACACAAGTGTTTGCTTCTTAAGGTGGAGGAGATAGGTAAACTGATAAAAGTAAAAGAATGGTCCTTCAAAGAGGAAAACATCGATTGCTGTATTTGTGCTAGAGCTTTTATTTTGAAAACATCAAGATAGTATAAAAGTAAAGTTTTGAGAGGTGTTTGTTGTTGTCAACGAATGGTAGCGGGTACTCTAACCCCTTGCCAGGCAAACCTTCAAGAGCGGCTCCCATTTTATTTTGTTTTTGGGTGGCACTCCTTCCAACCTTTCTTTCACAAACCATGGCTAACCGAATCCTCGGGTGCCTGCCAACAATCTCATACCATGAAGGAGTGCCTTTTTATTTTAGTTTTATTATGATGACACTCCTCCCCACCTTTGCTTTCTCAAGCCATGGCTAACCGAATCCTTCGGGTGCCGTCCAACAATCACATACCATGGAGGAGTGTCTATTTTTGTTAATTAATTTGGGACTGGGAATCCCATTGCCAGCTCTTTTCGCAAAATTATTGGATAAGCGGATGAAGCCACTAGTCCATTGGTGAAAGTTGCCCAACAAGATTGAAAGATAAACACCACATACTTCCTCATGAGCTATAAAACATTGACACAAATCAGAGGTGATAAATTTTGAATGGTTTAAAGGTAGCACTCAAGCAATTTACTTTGGAATGGCGGAGAAATACCATGTAGTAGGTAGGTATGGTGGACACAAATGGCATAGTAGTTGGCTCAAGGATTTTGGATGCATGAGAAGTATTCCCTCTCGATACAAGGTTTAGGCTAGCAAGGTTATTTGAAGCAAACTCAAGGATGAACCGGTGCAGCAAAACTCACATAAAAGACATATTGTAAACATTATAAGACTCTACACCGTCTTCCTTGTTGTTCAAACTCAATACTAGAAATTATCTAGACCTTAGAGAGACCAATTATGCAAACCAAATTTTAGCATGCTCTATGTATTTCTCCACTAATAGGTGCAAAGTATATGATGCAAGAGCTTAAACATGAGCACAACAATTGCCAAGTATCACATTATCCAAGACATTTTACCAATTACTACATGTTGCATTTTTCAAATTCCAACCATATAACAATTTAACGAAGAGGAAACTTCGCCATGAATATTATGAGCTAAGAACACATGTGTTCATACGAACCAGCGGAGCGTGTCTCTCTCCCACACAAGGATGAACTTATTCAGAGAACTAAGATAACAAAACAAAAATAAAAGCACACACAGACGCTCCAAGTAAAGTACATAAGACGTGACCGAATAAAAATATAGTTTCAAGAGAAGGAACCTGATACTTTGTCGATGAAGAAGGGGATGCCTTGGGCATCCCCAAGCTTAGATGCTTGAGTCTTCTTGAAATATGCGGGGTGAACCACGGGGCATCCCCAAGCTTAGAGCTTTCACTCCTCTTGATCATAGTATATCATTCTCCTCTCTTGACCCTTGAAAACTTCCTTCACACCAAACTTCAAGCAAACTCATTAGAGGGTTAGTGCAGAATTAATAATTCACATGTTCAGAGGTGACACAAACATTCTTTTCACTTCTGGACATTGCATAAAGCTACTGGACATTAATGGATCAAAGAAATGAATCCAACATAGCAAAAGAGGCAATGCGAAATAAAAGGCAGAATCTGTCAAAAACAGAACAGTCCGTAAAGACGAATTTAAAGCTGGCACCAGAATTGCTCAAATGGAAAAACTCAAAACTAATGAAAGTTGCGTACATATCTGAGGATCACGCTCGTAAATTGGCAGATTTTTTCGAATTTTCTACAGAGAACTGTGCCCAGATTCGTGACAGACAGCAATGCTGTTTCTGCGCAGCGATCCCAAATCTAGTATCAACCTTCGATTAGAGGCTTCACTTGGCACAACAAAACACGAAACTAAGATAAGGAGAGGTTGCTACAGTAGTAAACAACTTCCAAGACACAAATATAAAACAAAGTGCTGTAGCAAAATCACACATGGGTTATCTCCCAAGAAGTTCTTTCTTTATAGCCATTAAGATGGGCTCAGCAATTTTAATGATGCTCTCGCAAGAAATAGTATTTGAAGCAAAAGAGAGCATCAAGAGGCAAATTCAAAACAAATTTAAGCCTAACATGCTTCCTATGCATAGGAATCTTGTAAATAAACAAGTTCATGAAGAGCAAAGTAACAAGCATAGGAAGATAAAACAAGTGTAGCTTCAAAAATTTCAGCACATAGAGAGGTGTTTTAGTAACATGAAAATTTTTACAACCATATTTTCCTCTCTCATAATAACTTTCAGTAGCAACATGAGCAAACTCAACAATATAACTATCACATAAAGCATTCTTATCATGAGTCTCATGCATAAAATTATTACTCTCCACATAGGCATAATCAATTTTATTAGTTGTAGTGGAGCAAATTCAACAAAGTAGCTATCATTATTATTCTCATCATCAAATATAGGAGGCATAGTATCATCAAAGTAAATTTTCTCCTCAATGCTTGGGGGACTAAAAATATCATGCTCATCAAAACCAGCTTCCCCAAGCTTAGAATTTTCCATAGCATTAACAACAATGGTGTTCAAAGCATTCATAGTAATAACATTCTCATTAGCATGCATATAAAGTTCCATGGGTTTCTTAATTCTTTCTTCAAACACATCATGTCCTAATTCAAGATAAAGTTCATAAAGATCTCTCATATTTTTGTTGTTTTCCATTATGCCTAACTAGTGAAAATAAAAACAAGTACAGGACTAGGCATAATAACAAAATAAATTAAATGCAAGTAACTAATTTTTTTGTGTTTTTGATATTAAAGACTAGTAAATAAAGTAAAACTAGAAAATCTTTTTTTTTTGTTTTGTTTATGAAGCAAAAGTAAAAAAACAAAGCCAACAAGCAAAGTACTTTTGAGGTTGTCAAAGTGGAGATCTGCCCCACGGCGTGTCTTGATCTCCCCAAAGCGGGAACAAATGCGCGTGAGACCACGTCCGTTGGGAAACCCCGTGGGAAGGTACTAGCATGCATGGGTGGCAAGTTTCCCTGAGAAAGAAACCAAGGTTGATCGGGTAGAGAGCCAGAAGCACGTTGAAGGTTGATGGTGGCCGTGATGTGGTGCAAGGCGCGCACAACGGGCACAACGTACCAACTTAAAGCAGCAACCAGCAAACAACTACAAAGTAAAGAGATTTGGAGCCCTTGCAATCTAACAGAAGATGTACATTAGGAACGTATGATGCGCACAGTGGCAAGTTTTTCAGAAAGAAACCAAGGTTGATCGAACCAGGAGGAGCCAAGAAGCACGTTGAAGGTTGATGGTGGCGAAATGTGATGCGGCGCAACAACTTATGTACTTTGCCCCAACGCAGTGAGGTTGTCAATCTCACCGGCTTGCTGTAACAAAGGATTAAACGTATCGAGTGGAAGATGTTTAGTAAAAACGTGCGTAACGCAGTAAAACAGTAAACAAGCAGCGATAGCAGTATTTAGGAACAAGGCCTAGGGATTAGACTTTCACTAGTGGACACTCTCAACATTGATCACATAACAGAATAGATAAATGCATACTCTACACTCTCTTGTTGGATGATGAACACATTGCGTAGGATTACACGAACCCTCAATGCCGGAGTTAACAAGCTCCACAATTAATGTTCATATTTTAGTAACCTTTAGTGTAAGATAGATCAAAAGACTAAACCAAGTACTAGCATAGCATGCACACTGTCACCTTCATGCATATGTAGGAGGAATAGATCACATCAATATTATCATAGCAATAGTTAACTTCGCAATCTACAAGAGATCATGATCATAGCATAAACCAAGTACTAACACGGATGCACACACTGTCACCATTACATCGTGCAGGAGGAATAAAACTACTTTAATAACATTGCTAGAGTAGCACATAGATAAATTGTGATACAAAACACATTGCAATCATAAAGAGATATAAATAAGCACTTCACTACGCCATTCATAACAGTGAATAAGTATTCTGTGAAATATAGCCTAAGAGACCCACATGGTGCACACACTGTCACCTTTACACACGTGGGACAAGGAGTCTCCGGAGATCACATAAGTAAAACTCACTTGACTAGCACAATGACATCTAGATTACAAGCATCATCATATGAATCTCAATCATGTAAGGCGGCTCATGAGATTATTGTATTGAAGTACATAGAGAGATGAACCACATAGCTACCGTAGCCCCGAGCCTCAATGGAGAACTACTCCCCTCATGGGAGCAAAGAGCGGTGATGAAGATGGCGGTGGAGATGGCAGCGGTGTCGATGGAGAAGCCTTCGGGGGCACTTCCCCGTTCGGCAGGGTGCCGAACAGAGACTCCTGTCCCCTAGATCTTGGCTTCGCGATGGCGGCGGCTCGGAAGGTTTCGCGTATCGTGGCTTTCTCCGTAAGGGTTTTCGATGCGGGGCTTTATATAGGCGAAGAGGCGGCGCAGAGGGTCAAAGGTGCGACCACACCATAGGGTGGCGCGGCCCACCGCCGCGCCACCATGTCATCTCTGGGCCCACAGCCCCCTGGCGGCTCTCGGGTGTTGGATGCTTCCGGGCAAAATAGGAACCATGGCGTTGATTTCGTCCAATTCCGAGAATATTTCCTTACTAGGATTTCTGAAATCAAAAACAGCAGAAAACAGGAACTGGCACTTCGGCATCTTGTTAATAGGTTAGTTCCAGAAAATGCACGAATATGACATAAAGTGTGCATAAAACATGTAGGTATCATCAATAAAGTAGCATGTAACATAAGAAATTATCGATACGTTGGAGACGTATCATACCTCTAAACATTCAACCATGCAAAGCAACAAATGCAAGGCATGAAAGGAAAATGCTTAAGAACCAACAAAAGCAATTCCCTTAAACCCTCCAAACTTCTCCCCTATTGGCATCGATTGCCGAAATGGACGAAAGGTTTAGAAGGCCAATATAGTGAGCGTTCCTCCATAAGTTGTGCATTTCTCATAATTGTGAGTGAACTCAAATGCACATATTCAATGACGAATACTCGGAGGAAATCAAACTATATTGAGGATCAAAGATTGCAAGAGGATAAGAAGGTGAGAAAGCTTTGACAAATGAAGCAAGCAATCCAATGAACCATCAAACCAAATGAACGATATTATGATAAGATCAAGAAGGATGCTCTAAGCAATATGTGGAAGCTCCCCAAGGTTTGTGCACAAGATAAACAATTTGCATTGAAGAATAAGGTGCACAAACATGGTATCATCACTCCCACAAGATCACTCAAAGCAAAAGATACCAAGTGAAATAAAGATTTATGATAGTCAAAAATGAGTATTTTAACTAACATGAGGAAGCTCCCCAAGGTACATGCACATGTTATAATGTTGATTTGAATACAATGTGCACAACATGGAATCCTCACTCCCTGATTGTCATTTAAAGCACAAACATTTGCAAGAGATCATATATAGAGATTAAGCATCACTTGGAATATAACAAATGGTTGAGCATCAAGCAAGAGAAAAAATAAGATAAGGCTCAATCAAATGGATGTGTGGGAGGCATGACAAAGCATATTATTAGACTAATGCAAGGATGAGCATTGAGCATCACCATAGTCTTCAATGAATGAGATTGCTAAGCATATCCATATACCACACAGGTTCTCTTAAGATATCAAATGAAAACCAAAAATAAACACAAGCTTAATAAGAAGCAAATAAAATCAAAGCTTGTGCCAAAACCACATATGAGTGTGTGAAGATGCAAATAGGATAAAGTGAGCAGTCATAATAAAATTCTTTGTGGATCCACCACAAAGACAAACAAGAATAGAAAGAATGGACTCCAACAAAGGGGGATATCGAAAAGATATGTACCGTCTCTCATGTGTATATGTTTCTCTAAGTGTACAACATCATGAAGATATTAATCCACAAAGAAACATGCACACACAAGATAGGTACAAAGAAATTGATGTAGCCCCGCTCGCTAACGACACTACATCAAGACCAACAAGCCCTCCTCGTGGTCCAATGACACGAGCTAGAGCCCAAGCGCTACGCCAAGAGGTGAATTCGCTCCTCTCTACCTATGCTTTTGACACACCCTTGGACGGCTTGCTACTTCATACAAATACACTATGTTCAATCAGGTACATCGGTCAAGACACAAGCCATGGAGTCCAAAGCCAATGGAGAGAGAGCTGGAAATGATGAAGATGGAGCTCAGCGCACAGCCGGAACTTCCGCCCTCCAGGACCGGAACTTCCGCCAGATTCCTTCCGATGCTGCCAAGATGCCGTCCGCGCCCAGAGAAGTGGAGCCAGCCGGAACTTCCGCCCGAGGGACCGGAACTTCCGCCCACCCGAACTTCCGCCCAAGTTCCGAAAGTCCGTCAAAACGCCCCTAGAAGTTACCGCAAGGAAATGGGCTAATTTCGGAACTTGACCGGAACTTGGCCGGAACTTCCGGCCGGGCCGGAACTTCCGCCTTCCAGACGGAACTTCCGCCGACGGAACTTCCGCCCAAGTCGGCCGGAACTTCCGCCACCGCGAACTTCAGCACAACACTACTTTCGTGTAACTTACCCATTCGCCCACCCAACTATAAATAGCCTAGTTGGCTCAGATCTGAGATTAGACTTGTTTAGAACTCAAACCTAACTTTGAGCTTAGTCTCCCTTGGGTATCATCCCTCTGTAATCAAGGCCACCCTTGTGGATGTATGAATTTGGTAGTGAGAGATTCTAGTGTATACACTCTCTCTCCCACTCCTTGATTCGTCCTCCCCACCGGTCTCTCCTCTCGGAATTCTACCTCGAGTCTCTTCCGGGCGGATTCTATTGGCACGGTCCATCGAGCCGTGAGGGTAAGCATCGATTGTATCGGGTTGGTGTGCGTGGTTCTTCGTGTGTTCTTCGTGTTCTTCGTGTTCTACCGCCTCTCCCTCCCTTTCCCCCTTAGATCCTTGGGTCATTCGCGAGATCGGGCCACAATCGGGGTCTTAGACCTCATCATATGGTATCAGCAGCCTTTGGTTTCCGCGGATTTGACCCTCCACCCACCCAATTTCGTCTCTAAAAATTTTCCAAAAAAATCCCCAAAAATAGCCCTAATTTGCCTTTGGACGGATCTGTGATTTGGTTGAGTTTTGAGTGGTTTTGGTCCAATAGAAACTTGTCTTTGGTGTTGATCTGCAATTCCCCCACTTTCCCACAGCTTCTAGTGCCAAATTTTCCACGAATTCGAAGATATTCGGCCCGGATTTCCGCCCAAATCGAAGAACAGCCGCAGATCTGATTGCGACCGGAAGTTCCGCCCGGCAGAACCGGAAGTTCCGCCCCAGGACCGGAACTTCCGCCTGGCCGAAATTTTCACAGCTAACTTCGTTTTTCGTTTTGGCACTAACCCCTTGTGTTTGGACTTCGTCGAGTGTGCCATTTCAGCTACCACAAAGCTTCCGCAACATCAACGACGACGACGGCACCCTGAGGATCCAAGCGTTTTATTTGACACCTTCCACCATAGCAAGTTCACGATCGTCGGCCACCGTCATCAAGTGGTATAACTTGCCCCTAACTTGTAGTAGCTTCCTTTGCGTACCTTTCCTATCGAGAGTGACTTTCTAGTGTTGCGAAGCATTGCGCAAGCGTCCCGACCGTGAGGGTGTGCGTGTGTTGAGCAAAGCTACGAAGCAAGCTCGTTGTGAAAAGATAAGCAAGAGAAGTGTGACATACTTACATAGATAATAATAGCCTTCCATAGTGAGAAAAAAAGAAAAAAAAAGAAAAAGAGTGTGAGTGACACCTATACACAAAAGAGTCCAAAGCTTATAAGCAAAAGAGAGAAAGGAGAAGAGAGGCGTCTTGCACAAATCTTGTTGCTTCTCAATTTTTGCAACCAAGCCACGGTCTCTCTTGCGTTAGCGTGACACCGAGCTAGTAGTCTTCGTTAGGACCAATTTTGTTCGTGCTCATTTTCCGTCGCGCTAACCCCATTTTGTCCCACGTGTGTGTTCCACATTGTGTACGCCTTTTGTGATCACCGCTTTTGACTTGTGACATTTGAATCTTACCCACTCTTAACAACATACTCGATTTTGGATTTCGTCTTTTGGCTTTCCACCATCCACTCCTAACACCATATTTGCTAACTTTTGCGTGTGCCTTTGTGTGTGTCCCGATACAATTGGTCTTACTTTCGGCTTGGTTGATTGCCTCAATACTATCTTACCACGGTAAGAGTGAGAGGTAGTCTCCTTCCACTAACATCCACAACATAGTTCTTGTCTTGTGATCATGGATAGGCACGGAGACCAAGCAAAGGAGGATGAGGTCCTACGCACCTCCGAAAGGTTGGCCACTCAACACAACCTATGGGTGCAATGCCAAGAGTTCAAGGACCAACTCAACTTGTTCGAGACACGCATCGACGAGCAATATGAAGAAGTTGCCCACAATTTCTCCCAAGTGAACCAAGATATGCACCTTCTTCGTGAAGCTACCGACAACTTGCATCATCAAGTGACGGCCAATGATGCAAACATGGAGAGGCGCATGGATAGCCTCGAGCGCGCCATCACCAACTTGGGACGCCGACATCGACATCGCTCTACTTCCTCATCGTCATCGACCTCTCACATGATGACTACTCCCATGATCACCATTCGTCCTCAAGCTCCGACTCAAGGCATGGAGATCATCATCGCTCTCGTCGACCGCATGCTCTTCATGATGATTCTCGCTCAAACTCAAGGCGCGGAGAGTTCCATCGCCATGCTCGTCCTCATGAGCGTCCTCAACAAGACCAAGCTCTTCACAAAGATCGTCATCAAGCGGCTCGCCATGCCCACCATGGGCATGACGACCAACCCCAAGACAACGTCCTCCACAACATGGACCCGGCACCTCATCGTCAAGCCCATGTGGATGCTGAAGACCAAGGTCATCAAGATCCACCAAGGCGTGACCTCCGGAACCATCCTCGCCATGACCAAAGGGGCCGAGGACAACCTCAACATGATCAAGATGAGAGGGCCATCATTGGACAACGCCAACAACCTCGTCAAGATCCGCAACAACATCCTCAACATGAGCCAAGTGACGCTAGTGTTCACCTACAACGCCAACCCAATGCTATGGTTGGTCGTGGAAGACCTCCTCTACCACCTCAAGTCGCAAGAGATGAAGGCATCCGTCCTCGCCGAAGGAACATGGAAGATGAAGAGAATATGTATGGAAAGCTCAAGTTCAACATGCCCAAGTTCAAGGGTGAAGACGATGCCGAGGCCTACCTCTCATGGGCACTCAAGGTTGACAAGATCTTCCGCATCCACAACTACTCCGGTGCCAAGAAAGTAGCCATGGCCTCCCTCGAGTTTGAAGATTATGCCAACACTTGGTGGGAACAAGTTGTCACTCTAAGGGAAGAAAAGGGTGATCCTCCAATTGATACTTGGGAAGACATGAAGGAGGAGATGGAAGCTCGCTTTGTCCCTAAACACTACAAGACCGATCTCTTCAACAAGCTACAAAAGTTAAAGCAAGGCACCAAGACCGTTGAGGAATTCTTCAAGGAAATGGAGTTAACCATGATGCGAGCAAACATCCAAGAGTCCGAGAACCAAACCATCGCTAGGTTCTTTAATGGCCTCAACTACCCCATCAAGAGGATTGTGGAGTTCCAACAATACTCCAACATGGTTGAGTTGGTTCACCAAGCTTCGAAGGCCGAGCGTCAAGTGAATGAGGACATCAAGTACTCGAAGTCCAAGCAATACTCCGCCTCCAAACTTGCTACAACAACTCCCACAACAAGTGTCAAGCCAACCGCATCCTCTACACCGTCCAAGCAACCTTCTATCCAAAGTCGCATGAAGCAAACGGTATCCTCCACCGCCTCCTCCAAGGCATCTACGGGACCCTCCAATGTCACTTGCTTCAAGTGTGGCACTCAAGGCCACAAATCCTTTGAGTGCAAGAACACCAAGGTTATGATCACTATGGAGAATGGTGACATAGAGACGCTAAGCGAGGGTGAATATGAAGCCCTAGTGCAAGCCGCCGTTGCTAATGAGGAAGACTATGATGAAGAAAGTGGAGAGGACCCTCTCTTATGCACACACGATCCAAGCCCTTCACTTGTTGTCACAAGAGTGCTCACCACTCAACCCCAAGCTATGGAAGACCAAAGATGCAACATCTTCCAAACGCGTGCCGGCATTGGTGGCAAGTCAATCAAGGTCATCATCGATGGTGGGAGTTGCCACAACTTGGCAAGCACCGAGCTATGTGAGAAGCTCAACCTCACGCTTCGCAAGCATCCTCATCCGTACCATGTTCAATGGTTGAGCGACAAGGGCAATGTCAAGATTCAACACACCGTCACCGTCAACTTCAAGATAGGACCCTATGAAGACACCGTCGAGTGTGACGTGGTGCCTATGACCGTGTGCCACATGTTGCTTGGCCGCCCATGGCAATTTGACAAGAAGGCCATACATGATGGTTACTCCAATGCATACACCTTCAAGGTCAAGGACAAGAAGTTCGAGCTTCGCCCAATGACTCCTAGCCAAATCATCGCCGACAATGCGAAGGCTTTAGCGAGGGCACAACACCACACCCACCATAGTGAGTTGAGAGGAGAGGGAGCTACCCACCAAAAAGAGAGTGAGCGCCACCACCCACATATGAGTGAGAGAAAGAGTGTCCTCCTAGCCACAAAAAGCGAGTGGAGAGAAGTGAAAGACAACCCATCCACCACCATACACTACGTGCTCATTTGCAAGGGCCTCTCGTCGGAGACTAACGACTTAACCAACATTCCTTCGTCTTTGTTGTCTCTTTTGAAGGAGTTCCAAGACGTCTTCCCCGACGAGCTACCTCATGGACTACCACCGCTTCGGGGCATCGAGCATCGCATCGACCTCATATACCCTCCTCTACCAAACCGCGCCGCTTACCGCACCAACCCCGAAGACACAAAGGAGATACAACGCCAAATACAAGACCTCCTCGCTAAAGGGTACGTCCGAGAAAGCCTTAGTGCCGTTCCCGTCATTCTTGTGCCTAAACCGGATGAGACGCAACGGATGTGTATGGATTGTCGACCCATCAATGCCATTACCGTCCGTTATCGCCATCCCATTCCGCGTTTAGACGACATGCTTGATGAATTGAGTGGTGCCACCATTTTCTCTAAGATTGATTTGCGTAGTGGCTACCACCAAATTCGCATGGCAATTGGTGATGAATGGAAGACGGCATTCAAGACCAAGCTTGGTCTCTATGAATGGCTCGTCATGCCATTTGGTCTTTCAAATGCTCCTTCGACTTTCATGCGTCTTATGAATCACATTTTGCGACCTCTCATTGGCAAGAGCGTGGTTGTTTACTTTGATGATATCCTCATCTATAGCAAAAATCTCGAGGACCATGTTCAACATGTGAGAGAAGTCTTATGCATCTTGCGCCACGAGAAGCTCTTTGCCAACCTACCAAAATGCCATTTCGCTCAAAACAAATTGGTTTTTCTTGGTTTTGTGGTTTCCGCCAACGGGATTGAAGTTGATTCTTCCAAGATTGAGGCCATCCACAATTGGCCCACTCCCACAAATGTTGGCCAAGTTCGGAGTTTTCATGGACTCGCCGGTTTCTACCGCCGCTTTGTGAAAGATTTTAGTACCATCGCTTGCCCTTTAAATGAGCTTACTAAAAAGAATGTTCCGTTTGTTTGGGGCAAAGCACAACAAAACGCTTTTGATGAATTGAAAAAGAGACTCACCGAGGCACCATTACTTGTTCTTCCCGATTTCACTCAAACATTTGAGATAGAATGTGATGCGAGTGGCCTTGGGATTGGCGGTGTCCATGCAAAATGGCAAACCCGTGGCATACTATAGCGAGAAGTTGGACGGCGCACGCCTCAACTATCCTATATATGACAAGGAGCTTTATGCTTTGGTTCGTGTTCTTGAAGTTTGGCAACATTACCTTTGGCCAAAAGAGTTTGTTATCCACTCGGATCATGAGTCCTTGAAATATTTGAAAAGTCAACACAATTTGAACAAGAGACATGCTAAGTGGGTTGAGTTCATAGAGTCCTTCCCTTATGTAATCAAATACAAAAAGGGCAAGGAAAATGTGGTTGCGGATGCACTTTCCCGCAAGAATACTCTTCTACTCACCCGCTTGGAGTTTCACATTTTGGGTCTTGAGGAGATCAAAGAACTTTACCCATCCGACTCTTTCTTTGGACCAATCTTTGCCAAGTGTTCCGTTGACCGAGGTTTTGATGATTTCTATTTGCATGATGGCTACTTGTTTAAAGCTAACAAAGTTTGCATACCCGAGTCTTCTCTTCGTAAGTTGCTTTTGCAAGAGTCACATGGAGGTGGCCTCATGGGTCATTTTGGACGCGACAAGACTCTTTCGATGCTATCCACACACTATTATTGGCCACGCATGAAGCGAGACGTGGAGCGCCTTTGCAACCGTTGCACCACTTGCTTACAAGCTAAGTCAACATCCAATCCCCATGGTCTTTATATACCTTTACCCATTCCATATGCACCTTGGTCGGATATAAGCATGGACTTTGTGTTAGGCTTACCAAGAACAAAGCATGGGCATGATTCAATCTTTGTGGTAGTGGATAGGTTCTCTAAAATGGCTCATTTCATACCATGTCATAAGAGCGATGATGCTTCACACATTGCTTCATTGTTTTTCAGGGAAGTGGTTCGCCTACATGGGATACCGGCAAGCATTGTGTCGGATCGAGACGTCAAGTTCATGAGTTATCTATGGAAGTCGCTCATGGCAAAGTTTGGAGTCAAGCTCTTATTCTCATCGTCCTCGCACCCTCAAACCGATGGGCAAACCGAAGTGGTCAATCGAAGCCTCTCCACACTCCTCCGCACAATTGTGAAGAAAAACTTGAAGTCATGGGAAGATTGCATCCCCCACGCGGAGTTCGCCTACAATAGAGCCAAACACTCCACAACATTACGGAGTCCCTTCATGATCGTCTATGGATTCGAACCTCCAACGGCACTCGACATCCTCCCACTACCTCTTCATCAAAGGACGAACATGGACTTCGACAAGCGTACCACCGCCATGAAGAAACTACATGAAGAAACAAGAGCAACCATACAAGACCATGTCCTTCGCCAAGCTACCCGCCTCAACGCCAAGAAGAAAGAACGAGTGTTTGAAGAAGGAGACCTCGTTTGGGTTCACCTAAGGAAAGAAAGGTTCCCTCAAGAACGCAACTCCAAGCTCAAGCCAAGAGGAGATGGGCCTTTCAAGGTACTCAAGCGCATCAACAACAACGCCTACGTCATCGACATACCAACATCCAAGTACTTGGTGAGCAACACTTTCAACATCTCGGATCTATCCCCACATTATGGAGATGAGGAGGAACAAGAGTCGAGGACGACTCTCTCCCAAGGGGGGGGAGATGATGTAGCCCCGCTCGCTAACGACACTACATCAAGACCAACAAGCCCTCCTCGTGGTCCAATGACACGAGCTAGAGCCCAAGCGCTACGCCAAGAGGTGAATTCGCTCCTCTCTACCTATGCTTTTGACACACCCTTGGACGGCTTGCTACTTCATACAAATACACTATGTTCAATCAGGTACATCGGTCAAGACACAAGCCATGGAGTCCAAGCCAATGGAGAGAGAGCTGGAAATGATGAAGATGGAGCTCCAGCGACAGCCGGAACTTCCGCCTCCAGACCGGAACTTCCGGCCGATTCCTTCCAGATGCGCCAAGATGCCGTCCAGGGCCCAGAGTGGAGCCAGCCGGAACTTCCGCCCCGAGGGACCGGAACTTCCGCCCACCCGGAACTTCCCCAAGTTCCGCCCAAGTTCCGAAAGTCCGTCAAACGCCTGGATGTTACCGCAAGGAAATGGGCTTATTTCGGAACTTGACCGGAACTTGGCCGGAACTTCCGGCCGGGCCGGAACTTCCGCCTTCCAGGACCGGAACTTCCCCTGACCGGAACTTCCGCCCAAGTCGGCGGAACTTCCGCCACCGCGAACTTCAGCACAACACTACTTTTCAGCGTGTAACTTACCCATTCGCCCACCCGACTATAAATAGCCTAGTTGGCTCAGATCTGAGATTAGACTTGTTTAGAACTCAAACCTAACTTTGAGCTTAGTCTCCCTTGGGTATCATCCCTCTGTAATCAAGGCCACCCTTGTGGATGTATGAATTTGGTAGTGAGAGATTCTAGTGTATACACTCTCTCTCCCACTCCTTGATTCGTCCTCCCCACCGGTCTCTCCTCTCGGAATTCTACCTCGAGTCTCTTCCGGGCGGATTCTATTGGCACGGTCCATCGAGCCGTGAGGGTAAGCATCGATTGTATCGGGTTGGTGTGCGTGGTTCTTCGTGTGTTCTTCGCGTTCTTCGTGTTCTACCGCCTCTCCCTCCCTTTCCCCCTTAGATCCTTGGGTCATTCGCGAGATCGGGCCACAATCGGGGTCTTATACCTCATCAGAAATAGAGCAAGATATCCAATGATAAAGTAATACAATGTACCAATGAGATATTTGCTTTATAGCACGGCCAAAGGCTCAAATTTATCTCATTGTACATTGAACAACTTCAACCATAAACACCTCAAAGACATCACAAGAATCACCAAGAGAAGGAGATAGTTGAGATAACTTGAGAGAGGCAAACAAGTATCACAAAATTAAAATCCAAATGGAACAATCAAAATTTGCAGATTTATCTTTATTGCACATGTGAGCATATTGAGGAAAAGATATGCAATTCCTAGTTTGACATATTTGGGATTAGGTGAATCATAAGCATGATTTTTATATTCCCCAAAATATGCTCTCACCTCAATTTACTCATATTTGCAATAAAGTGGTTTCATCTAAAAGGTTTGCAATACCACAACATTTTCAAACAACAACTCATGCCAAAAATAACCCCATGGTTGGATATAAGATAAGCATACATGAGGTAGAAAGATACTTGTTACCCGGATGCAATGGTGTGATGTAGTAGATATGAGTTAGTCATAACATCATAGTCCGTCTTCGATAGTCACTTGTCCTTCACTTCTTCTTCATGAGTGAGACGGGCATCTAATGCATCTCCAATGTACCTAAGACAAGGCTCAAGTACAAAGTGGTCCCCAAACTAATTGGGTACAAGTATTTAGTGCAACTACAACACATAGGACAAACTCCACACAAATATGTGCATATAGATATGAATTTGAGTTTCATGCACATTTTAGCCGATCTAGGATTATGGTGGAGTTTTCCTACGCATTGGATCAACGAAAGCAAGCATGCCATAGGATAGACATAAAGTAAATAGACATGCAAGAATTTCAAGAACCAAATGGAGATATGACTTGGACAAAACACAAAATACAACATGAGAACACACAAGGTGTGACATGTCAAAAGGTTGTCCAACCCATATCGAAGAATCAAATCCACACAAGATTGACCCCAAAGTTCAACAAATGAACTAAACACAACACAACGAGCAAGATGATATCCAAAACACACATGCTCAAGAGATTATCTCATTTTAAGAAGCTAAACCAAATATCAAGTAATGAGATAACCAACTCCCAAAGAAAGCAAGGTTCCAATAAACCAAACTCTCAACACTTTTCTGATGGCACAAAAGTACCGAAAAGAAAAGGTTTGTCTTCCAAAGTCAAATTCGTGAACCAAGAGAGTGTTCTAACAAACATAGGAGAGCTCTCCCAAAATTAGTGCACTATTTAGGATTTTGTATTTGAATACAAAATGCACAAATGCGGAATCATCACTCTACCTTTGTTTATCTAAACATGAAAAAGGTTCAAGTGAAATAAAGAGATCAATAAGAAGCAAGGAAGACACATGGGAGTCTAACCCACAAGGCAAATTCTTGGCAAGAAATGGATCGATTAAGCACACGAGCCAAGTGTGAGGATGATCCAAAGACATACCACATAATATGTTATCAATTGTCCAAGGACAAGAGATAAATAGGAACTATTTTCTTATGGTGGTTTGAGGATATATCGAAGATCATCTTCACAACTAAGGAAGCATATGGTAAAGGATAAGAGTTAACCATAATGCAAATGGAGATTCTTGAGAGCTTCAATTAGTTACACCAACATGCAAGGCAATGAATAGCATAACATGAAGCACATGATTTTCCAAAGAGTATATAGAGCTAGCAACACAAAGTGGAAAACCATGTCAAGAAAACCACTCACAAAAAAAATCCAAGAGAATAGCAACAAGAACATTTTAGGCAAAATGGGATTTGTTTGAGCACACATGCCACATAGAAACAAGATAATCTACAATATCAATTCTATGTGACACAACCTCAAGTGTTCACATTTTCTAAGTTTGTAATATGCACAAAGCATAATACTCCCCATAATGTGATAAAGACATTTTTCATACAAGAGGCAAATAGGAACCACGTGAGATAATTAATGGACATTATAGAATTTTAATTCATCATGTCGCACATTTTAAGATTGTGAAATGCACAAAGCATATCACTCCCCCAAAATGGGATAGTCCATTAATTTCTCACACGAGCCAACGACTAAGATCTCAACACGATGCAATAGGCTCAACATAAGAAAAATTGTACATGATGTGCCACCCACCATATATAATCATGAAAGCAAGATAAGCAAGTAGGAGGCACAACATACACAACCACATGCAAGGTACAAAACCAACACATGTAAAAGGGGGCGAGTAACTTTCAATGTAAAGGAGTTGAGGACTCGTTACCGCAAGGAGGAGCATGGGTAAAGGATGAAAGGAATAATACTTGACTTGAGGAAATAAGAATGATGAAGATCCCCTAAGTCTTCATGAACTAGTCAAGTATCCATGCCCTCCAAATGTACCAATTGATCAAATTTTGGCTTGATGATCCCCAACCAAGTTGGGTCCTAAGAAGTTAGTCACAACAGGCTTGGCAACCCAAATGGTTCTTTTTGCGAAACCACGTTGAGTGCCCTTATATTTTGCAAACACATTTCCAACCTTATCCTTGCGAAGAGAATAAGCACCATCGATCAAGATAGGGTTGGAGGAGTTACCAATAGTGCAAAAGGAGGAGAGGTGGCCCTTCTAACGGCATATGTAGCATGTTCTTCTCTTCTCCTTCTTCTCACTTGATTTCTCCACAACGTGAGCCTTGGCTTGATCCTTCTTGGGTAGCGGCCTTTCTTCAAGTTGAGGTAGACCATGAGCTTGACCTTGAGGTAGACCATGAGCTCCATCTTGAGGCCGCTTCCCTTGTTTCTTCTCGCCAAGTGGCTTCTTCTTCAAGGGGCAAGATCTAACATGATGCCCTTCAATCTTGCACTTGAAGCACACAATCTTGGCGGGGTCCTTCACATGCCCTTGGCCCTTCTTCCGCTTGTGCGTGGTGGACTTCTTCTTGTCTTTGGAGTTGAATCCAAGTCCACTCTTGTCATTGGGGGATTGCTTCCCTTCATGACCCTTTACCATGTCCTTCTTCAAAGAAGTGACTTGGTCCTCGAGCTCTTCGATTTCCTCTACATGGTTAGTAACAACACAAGTACTAGAGGAAGTGGAAGCTTAATTGTTAGAGCAACAAGGCAAGGTAGGTAATTCACCACAAGATATAACAATAGCATGGGTGGGTGAATTACTAGCACTAGCACATGGATTTGTAGAGCAACAAGGCATAGAAGGTAGTTCACCACAAGATAAATCAATAGCATGAGTGGGTGAACTATAAGCACTAGCACATGGGAAAATAGCATTTTGAGAGGTAGTGCTAGTACTCACATGAGGCTCACAAGATGTTACCTTTCACATGATAGCCTCATGAGCTAACTTTAGCAAATCATGAGAGACTAGAAGATAATCATGGGAGCTAGAAAGCTTTCCATGACTTTCTTCCAATTTCTCATAATTGCTTGTTAGCAAAGCAAGTTGAGCCCTTAGCTCAACATTCTCCTTCAAGATGGATGCTTCACAAGAGGTAGAGTTAGTAGCACAAGCATCATCAATAATAGACAAGGAGAAGGCAACTTAGCAAGCTCTATTAGGTTGAGAGCCTTAAATTGCTCATGCGACTCGGTGATTTTGATGAGCTCACTCTCAATGGCCCTAGAGCCATTTTTGAGAAGCTCAGAATCCTCAAGGAGGCATTAGCAATTACTAGCTCAACATTTTTAATTTGAAAATCATGTGCCACCTCTAAAGCTCTATCACGAGATTCCGTTACTTTAGATAGCTCTAGAGTAAAGGTATCCTTAAGAGATTCATTGGTGGTTTGTTGTTCTTCAAGAGCTTCACTAAGAGTTGCAATCTCGTTTGCATACTCGCGCTCCTGCTCTTCCATTTTCTCAATAATTTTTGTGCTCTCAATGGCAAAAGCCAAGATTTTCATAAAGTTAGAGCAAGCAAATTCTTGTTATGAAGAGCATGAAAAACCAAATCACCCATCATGTTTAAGGAAGCAACATTAAGTTCTTCCATATCATCATCCTCATCATCACTAGATAGATAGGGTTCCAAGGAAGGAGATACCTTAGACGCGCTAGCCATAAGGCATGTGTGAGAACCGTGAGATGATGAATAGGATGAAGTAGTTGAAGCTCCATCATAGATCTTGTCTTGGACCATAGTATCTTCGGTTTCCTCTACATTGTGAGTCACACAAATACTAGAGGAAAACAAAGTATTTTTCTTATGGCAACAAGAAAAGGCAGGCATATCAACATAGGATGAAGATACGCAAGGACTATCAACTCTAGCATGTAAGATATTTCTAGTGCTATAAGTGTTCAAGTCCAAAGATGAAACATTGCAATGGGATAGGGATGTAGAATCATCAAGAGAAAGCTCACTATCAACAATGCAATGTTCATCACCACTCACCATACCATTACCTTGTGTCTTACAACACATTGGTGAAGTGGAAGGAGTGCGATCGTCCTCAATGGTCTTGGATCCACCATATGTATCTCGAATCTTTGTCCAAAACTCATGAGCTCTCTGGAAAGGCGCGATGGAGGAGATTACTACATGACTCACAACATGGCAAAGCACTTTAGTAGCTTGAGCATCTAGATACGAGTTTTTCTTCTCCTCAAAAGATGGATTTTGTGGATCCTTAGGAGGAGAAAAACCCATATCAAGAATTTGCTCCACATGTGGGTGCATGCCCCTAAAATAATCAAGCATGTAGAATTTCCAAGCATCATAATTAGTGCCATCAAATGTAAAAGTGTTATTGTGCACTAATCCTCTAGCCGACACCTTTACTCTCAAGGCGGTAAAGCCTAATAAGATAAGAGAGCACTTGCTCTGATACCAATTGAATGTACAAGGATGTCGCCTAGAGGGGGGTGAATAGGCGGGTTATAAAAACTTCTACTTGAGTGCTAAACAAGGCGGAATAAAACTACTCAAGGTTTACTTGTTTAGCACAAAGCCTATCAACTAGGGGTTTGCCTATGTGCACCAACAACCTATGCTAAGAATGATGAGCAACAAGATGATAAGAAACTAGATATATCATCAAGCATGAAGACTATCACAATATAAAGCGCATAGGTAAAGGAGCTCGGGTTGAGAAGTAACCGGTGCACGAGGAGACGACGATATACCCCGAAGTTCACACTCAAGGGTGGTACGTCTCCGTTGGAGCGGTGTGGAGGCACGAGGCACTCCAATGAGCTGCTAGGGCCACCGTATTCTCCTCGAGCCTTTCCACCAAAGGGAAAGCCTCAATCCACTAAGGGACCCTTGAGGGTGGTCACCGAACCCGTACAAGCTTGGGGCAAACACCAAAGTATCAAGCTTGAGGCAACTCCACAACACGGAGGCTCTCAAGTACAAGGCCACATAAGGCTACAACACGCCACACCGGCAACAAGGCCACAAAGACTCCAACGCGCCACAACCGGCTCCAAAACCACAAAGGCTACCACACTCCACAAAGGCAACAAAACCACAAAGGCTACCACGCCACAAAGACGACAAGGCCACAAAGGCTACAAGGCCACAAAGGCAACAACACCACAAAGGCAACAAGGCCACGAAGGCAACAACACCACTAAGGTCAACAAGCCCTCTACGAGACCGAAACCCCGAAGAGAACCCAAACCGATGCACCTAATGCAATGGCTAAGAACACCACTAAGATGCCCAAGTTCTTCTCTCCCAAATTCCAACAAAGCTACAAAAGCTATTGGGGGAATAAGGGAGGAAGAACAAATATGAGGAGAAACACCAAATTACTCCAAGATCTATATCTAGCAAGATCCCCTCACTTGGAGAGGGAATCAATTGGTGGAGCACTAGATCTAGATCTCCTCTCTCCTTTCCCCCAAAAGATGCAAGAAATAGTGGGGGGATCAAGAGGATGATAAAGCTCTTCAAGGTCAACAATGGAGGAGAGAGAGTAGGTGGGAAGAACTAGTGTGGACGGATGTGGGAGAGAGGTATATATAGGGGGGCCGAAATATGACTGTTGGGGCTGGAAAACGGTCAGATTCGCGCCCGAAGTGGTACTACCGCTTGTCGAAGCGATACTACCGCTCGCGCACAAAACTGGTAAAAAACAGCAGAAAAACGAGCCCCGAACTGGTACTACCGGATATTAAAGCGGTACTACTGTTCGTACAAAATAGTGCAGATGTAAAAGAGAGAGAGAAAAGCATGCAGCAGGGTGAGGCCGGAGCAGCGCATGCAGCAGGGCGCGCGCGTGTGTGAAAGCGGCAGTGGCATCAGAGCAGTGCGCGTGCAGCAGCGCCAGCACACACAACGATCGAGGGAAGCGGCGGGTCAACACCCAGGCTCTCCCGATCGAGTGGGGCCAGGTGTCAGCCAGCGGGTGGCGACCTGGTGGGCTGGCCAGGGACCAGGCGAACCAAGAGGCGGGGCAAGCTGTGGCCTAGCTGGGCGTGGGTGGTGGGCCGGCGGCTCGGTGCGGGTGCGGCCCAGCCAGGGGCTGGAGGTGGGCCCAGCCAGCCTGGTGGCTGTTTGGTGTGGTGGAAAGTTGGGCTGAAGGAGGGAGAAGAAGTGGGCCGTCCGGTACTACCGGCCCAGTACCGGTCTGGTACCGGCCAGGGCTCCTGGGCTTGCAGATGCCCTGTCGGTACTGGGCCGGTACTGCGCACGGTAGTACCGCCCAGTTTTTCCATTTCTCTTTAAACTGCGAAACTGTAAAAGAAATATCTTGAGCTAGGAAACTGGAATGCAGCGAAACCAATTTTGCTAGAATGAGGGCGACAAGAACTACTTCTACACAAGGTGAAAACATGGGAAAGAGTGGATGATGATTTTCTTATGGTCATAGAGGTGTAACCTCTCAATATGGTAAATCGGAAAAATCATCACCCTCGAACATGCAACATGCGATGCATCCGGAATCCGTTTCCGATGAGCTAGAGCTTGTCATGAGAATGAACACAAGCTCTAAAACATCTCATGGATAAGAACCAAGAACAACCAAGAAACACGGTGCAATGCATGCAAGGTTTGAGCTCTCTCCGATGATGCGACCCACTATCCTATTGAACACAAACCTTGTCCTTGCGCGTTCCACTCGAGTCGGCAAGCTCCGTCTTCATCCCTCTTCTTCATTGTACATGCCACCATCTTCTTCCAACATACATGCCACCATCTTCATCCATCTTGTATGCACACCACCATCTTCATCCATCTTCATCCCTCTTCATCTTCTACACCGTCTTCATCTCTCTTCGACACCGTCTTCATCCATCTTCTTTATTGTACTCGATCTTCTCCATCTTGCAACCTTGAGACCAACACATGGCTATGGACACGACCTAAGATAATTCTCAATACATCCATTAGTCCATAGGGATTGTCATCAATTACCAAAACCACACGTGGGGGCTCCATGTTCTTTCAGATCTACTTTCCAACAAATTTTGTCTCACTGCAAAAATGTAATCACAACTCTCACAATCAATTAAACATCACACAAGTAACATTTCAGGAAAAAAAATATCAGTAAATAACTAAAGTAGTAAAGGACTTGCATGCAACTGTATGTGTTCAAGAATTTTCTTAGGTACCAGAAGAAATTTGAATTAGGGCATTTGGATCTAAAATGAATTTTTAATCGATTTAAACCTAATCTAGGTCTGTCAGCAGGAACTTTTGACAGAAAAAGAAAAAGGGACACGGGCCAAAATGACCGAGTCCGTCGTGGGCCGGATCTGGGGAGATCGGCAGAAGGTTGTCAGGTTGGACCATCTGCATCTCCATCGCATACGGAGGAGAAAAGAAAGAAATTGGGCCATGCGGGGCTGCATGCACCCGCGGGGTGCCGATCTAACGGTCCCCGGCCGATCCATCGGCGACCCGGATGAAACGGAGGCGCTGCCGAGGTTCATCGATGGAGTGAAAACGGGAATCACCGAGATTTGGCCTGGGTCGATGGGGGACGACGCAGAAGACGGTGCAACATGCCAAGTTCTTCCCGGACGCGCGGTCTTGCTCCCGAACGTCGGCTTGGAAGTAGTCGAGCGCGAGTTCGGCGACGAACACCACGGTCGGCACGTCGACGTTGTCGATGTTCTCGCTGCTCCTGGACAAGAAAAGGTTCGCGGTTGTATGAGGTATACATGGAGAATATGATATGGATATCCAGGCCTGGTACTCTAGGACAGCCATTGAGATGATAATTAGGTCTGAGGTTGTACCAGTATTCTATTATAGTCTTGTTATTAGGAAATAATAATGTAGCCAGGTCATGTGGTGGGCCAATTAGGGTTGTTAGTGTGTCAGTTGGATTTGGGCCTGTCCAATCCAACTAGGGTTAGGCCCATAGTGGGGCGCCCCAGCCCAATAAGGGCTGGCCGGCCACCTCTTCCCCTCATATAAGGTGGAGGGATGACTAGGGTTTAGAGAGTTAAGTTTAGACTAAAGATTAGGGTGTTCCCCATTGCGTGTGTTCACGTGTATCATCCCTCTGGGGGTACGGCGTTGCCGTTTATCTATATTATTATCCGCTGCGAAGGTTCTTGTGTTCATCAAGGATTATCTAGATCTTTGTTTGAGGCGTATCGTTCATCGATCCGTTGCTTGCTGGATTCATTCCCTCTTCTCCAAGCTGCGTTCATCGCGTTGTTGGGAGGATTCTCTACCCCAGGTTCTCACTGTGAAAGATCGGGCATCAATCTAGGTGGATCGGCTTGGATTCACCGTATCATGTGGCACATAGGAGTGACGATGTGTATCATGACTACCAAAGTATGATGACGGGTACCAAGTTTGACGCATCTAAAATCAAATGGAGGTTGGCTAGTTCCGCGACACCGACGGAGTATCAACTTTGGGAATCAAACATTGAAGGTGGATTTGCGAGATGCAAGGTGTTTCATAGTTCGTTTTGGTGGTCAGACGGAATTTGCTATTGCATATCGGCGTGTTGATGATGTTGTGGCTGGTTGGTACCGTGATGCGCTGATAGTGAAGGGAATCATTGGTCTACGGTCTAGTTGGGCAGATTTCAAGCAGTTTCTGCGTACTAGATTTAAGTTTCCACGGTTGCATAAACCGGTGGTGTGCTTTAACACTACCGTGAAGGAGGTTGTTCCAGTACAGGCAGTCACTGAGGAGAGGAAACCTGGCTCTGATACCAAGAGCACTACTGTGACTGTTGAGGAGGATGTACCATTGAGCGGGCTGAATATGCAACTCAAGAAGGTACAAGGTGATGCTTGCAAGACAGTTGACAAGGTTCAGCGGTGGAGTTTGTTTCAGACTCAGTGCATTGTAAAGGGCAATGCTTGCAAGTTGATGATTGATGGTGGTAGCTGTACTAATGGCATTATCAAGGCGATGGTGGCAGCATTGGGGTTGTCTACATGGCGTCTTTCTGAACCTAAACGTCTTGAGTGGTTGAATAGCTATGGTATGCTGAAGATTACTCACAAGGTGCGTGTGCCATTTACAGTTGATGATTATGTTGATGAGATCGAGTGCGATGTGTTGCCATTGGAGGTGTGTGGATTGCTACTTGGGCGTCCTTGGCAGTATGATCGCAATGTGACACATGCTGGGAGAGCAAATACATATTATTTTATGCATGGTGGCAAACAACAGACTTTGAAGCCTATGGGTGATGATCATATCAAGTCCGATGTGGAGTTAGTGGTGTGTAAAGAGAAGTTGCACAAGCCTAAAGTGCAGCAAGAGGTGCATGATGTTCCGAGCATTGATGTTGGTGATGTTTCAGCCAAGCCTGTAGATGACAAGCCAGTTCTTGTTGGTGACAAGCCGGATGAAGCTACACTTGTTGTTGATGTGGATGTTGCAGCATGTGCTACAGTTCCAGTTTGTGTCGATGCTAGTATGCGGACTGATGATGTTTGTGCTGATGGTGTTTCAGTACATATGGCGCAGATGCGCGTGGGAGGAGTGGGAGGCGAGCGCGTCAGTGGAGACAGTGGGCAGCGGCACTACCGTGCTAGGAGTACTGTCCAGTTTTCCGCGACACCGCGGATGCATCGAGGCAAGGATGGACGTGTGAGACATCTATGTGGCCCAGGAATTACACATCTTGTGCAGGGTCATGTGCAGCGACACAGGGGTCCATCAAAACCTCGCAAGAAGAAGAAGGAATTGGTGCCGAAGTCCAAGCTCATATGGAGAAGAAAGGAGGCGCCAAGTGCTGTATCAAGTCAAGCAGGCCGTGAGGGAGGATGTGGTGTGGAAGGCAAGCAAGACTTGAGGACGGCGAGGACGTGTCATGTTCATATCACGTCACCTTTTTCCAGAAGACCCTCACGCGTTGGGGACAGCGCTTCTTGAAGAAGGGAGAGATGATATGGATATCCAGACCTGGTACTCTAGGACATCCATTGAGATGATTATTAGGTCTAAGGTTGTACCAGTATTCTATTATAGTCTTGTTATTAGGAAATAATAATGTAGCCAGGTCATGTGGTGGGCCAATTAGGGTTATTAGTGTGTCAGTTGGATTTGGGCCTGTCCAATCCAACTAGGGTTAGGCCCATAGTGGGGCGCCCCATCCCAATAAGGGCTGGCCGGCCACATCTTCCCCTCATATAAGGTGGAGGGATGGCTAGGGTTTAGAGAGTTAAGTTTAGACTAAATATTAGGGTGTTCCCCATTGCGTGTGTTCACGTGTATCATCCCTCTGGGGGTACGGAGTTGCCGTTTATCTATATTATTATCCGCTGCGAAGGTTCTTGTGTTCATCAAGGATTATCTAGCTCTTGGTTTGAGGCGTATCGTTCATCGATCCGTTGCTTGCTGGATCCGTTCCCTCTTCTCCAAGCTGCGTTCATCGCGTTGTTGGGAGGATTCTCTACCCCAGGTTCTCGCTGTGAAAGATCGGGTATCAATCTAGGTGGATCGGCTTGGATTCATCGTATCAGAATACATCGAGACGAGAGAGAGGTTGGAGAAAAGGCGACACGACCTCGTCGGAGACGAGCAGAACGACGACGAGGGATATCAGGAGGCTCACCGAGGGATCATAGGGTGACGGAGGCGAGGGCGGAGACGTGGGGGAAGCAGAGGAGCTCGAAGCGGCTCGCCCAAGCGTCTCGTTCATGTGAGTGGAGCTCCAGATCGCCGATGGGGCCGAAGGCAACGCAGCGACGCGCACGTACAGAACCGCACGGACAAGGCTGATGACGACGGCCTCCATGCGAGTACCTAGACAGGAAGAGTCGAAGTTGAGGTAACCAGAGAGGTAGATGATGGCATGGAGAAGGGAAGGAGTAGAGAGAAGGGATGGAGGATGACGACACAGCGACGTGCACGATGACTTGCAGAATGACGCGCACGGCTCGGTTTCTCCATTAGCGAGGAAGAAACAGAGCAGGGTTCTCCTTTCTGTTTTTTTGGGAGGCGAGGAGAAGTGAGAGGGGACAAAGTGAGGAGTGGAGAGGCGAGGGAGGGCTTAGGTCAGAGTAAATTAGGCAGAGGCCATGGTGCACCGCGACGGGACGTTCACCGCGTCCACGACAATGGCTCGAGCATGCATTGGGTGGGATAGCGGTGTTATTTGGTGTGGAATGGAGAGAGGAGTACTACGAAATCCTCGGCTAGCTCAGCTAGGAGCTTCATCATCTATAATCCAAAGGCCCCGGTTCCAAGCTACATGTGTTCGATGGGGTAGGTAGGGCGAAGAATGATCAAGGGCAGCATCGGGTTGTTCCTTCTTGATTAAGGCTCGATGCTTAAGGGTTCTATGACTTTTCATGCACATTGATGCACTGATGAACTGGGAACGAACTGGCACGCCTCAGGCGTGGTGACTGCGGGGTGGTTAGCATGGTGTAGATCAGAGGCGAGTGGGGGCTCTCCTCGGGAGCGTGCGATAAGCAGAGAGGGGAAGCATGAGAGCATGATGGCGCAGCCTCACGGGCAGAGGGGTCACGTCCACTCTATCCATGAAATGAATGTCCACCGACGGATTCGACGCTCGGAAGGTGCTCGACAGAAAACTCCAAACGTGGAGTAGAGGGAAAGGAGCAGCTCTGGGCTAGGATCGAGTAGGCAATGGGATATGGTGGCCTTGGTGCTCTTCTCCATCTCGTGTCCGAGCTACATGGCATAGAGTGGTGGTGTGGGGTAGCTGATATGGGCGTGGCCATGCCGACATGGTTGGTGGCGGTTGGGGTTCGCTGGGGCGCTGTCAGCAAGTGGGAGAAGAGAGGGGTTGCCTGGGAGGTACATGGATGCATGGGGACAGGGACAACCATTGGCTTGGCCTGGTGTGAGGAGGAGATGCCACAAGGGATTTGAATGCTCATGCATGGCTAGGCAGGCCATGCCAACACATCGATTTATCAAATGCACAAGGGTTGGCTGGATGCTGCAGCATGGGGAGGGGAGGGTGCAGCTGCATGAGAATTCATTAGCCAACGCGAGAGAGAGAAGAGAGAGCTGATCATCTAAGAAAAACATGGAATGGTCGGCACTTCACTTGTGCCATGCATATATGACTCAATAATTTGCCTAAATGGACAAGGTAGGTAAGTTGGGTGGTGAAGGTGTTGTGTTGATGGTTAGCTCAAAATTCGAATTTAGAGAAGGATTTGAATGATTGAAGAGGGTTGAGATGGCAAAGGAGATTAAGTAAGAAATTATCAAATTATCATCTACCTTGATCAAGACTTGATAGAGGAAGTGATGATGTTAGATAGCTCAGAGATGTACATTTAATGTCTAAGTGTTGTCATTAAAATTAGGACTTATTGGATACTTGTTTGGATTCACTTCATCTGCCGATGGCCAATTTGAAAGAAAATCATTTGACAAAGTTTTCAAAACTTTTGAAAATGCCAAGATAATAGTTTGAGTCCAAAAATGGTCTACTAGTAGTAGCTTGCTTTGAAGATTATTTTCAAGAATTTCGAAAATAAGTGAGATGCAAGAATGGTATGAGGACCATCACATGCAAATTTTCAAAATAAGAAAAGAGGTTTAAGCAATTTATTTTATTAAAAAAATAATTTGGAAAAGGAAAGGTTTGGTAAATAAGTTCAGGGATGACATTAGTTTATTTTTTTGGAATTTAAGAGAAGGCCATGGAGATCATTTGATAAAACAAAAGTGAGTTGCAAAAGAAAAGAACGAGGTATTAGAGTTTTGCAAAAATAGCCCCTTAAGGGACTAGGCATTTTAAAAAGTTTGAAAATGGCCACAGGAGGTAAAGTGATCTTGGTTTCTAGAGATTTTATTGGTTAGTTTGCATCAAGATAGCATTTATTATCTTTAGTAGGTAGGTCACAAGCACACGCAAACAAGCAGGGCCAACACAAGAAACTATCAGACACAACCAAGAATAATTTGTTGAACAAGTGCTCAAGAAAAGTTAATTTCAAAACAAGGAGATCAATGCAAGTCATCTAAACAAACAGGTCAAGGCAATTCATCTTCTTTACTATCTAGAAAAAGTTTTTGTTCCCCCTGATTTTTGCATTTTGGCCACATAAACAAGGTTGCAAAGGTTGGGGTGTCACAGACCTTCCACCCTTAAAATAATCTCGTCCCGAGATTACTAAGCGTAGGTCTAGAGAGGTTTTATAAGTTGACTTAAGTTAGACTCCATCTTCAGGTAGACTTGTCGTTGTTGACAAGGACACAACTTTAGCTTCTGAGAGACACAGTAGATTTCCCCCGAGAGCAAGCTTCGTGAAGAGGTTGACTTCGCTATGTCGGTGTTAGATCTGTAGCTTCCTAACAATCCTCGAGGGGTCCATGATTCTTGGAGGGTTAGAGCATCCAAACGATGCTTTTAGAAGGTTCGAAATTTCTAGAGTTAGCTTTAAAATTTTAGTGGAAGACGAAGTCTTCCACCCTTAAGATTGTTCAACAGGGGTTCATGAAAAGTCAAAGCTTCAGCCATGGGGTATTGTCAGGCGCTTTTATTGAAGCCATCGATCTCCCGTCTTGAGTTGAAAAATCTTCAGGGGGCGAAGTACATGCCACAACTTCAAGAGGAAGGCACGGTGTTTACTGCTTTATAAGGCGCTCGTTAAGTTAGTAAGTCAGCGGAACTCCTGTTGGGTCTTCTCATAAAGCAGCAACAACAATAGTAGAAACAGTCTTCGGCCTTAGGGTTGGTGTTGACTAAAGTACACCAAATCTTGAGTCTTTAACTGTCTTCAGAGGCTTCACTTGAAGAGGACCAGATGAGTCATGAAGGGTAGCTTGGCTTCGATGCTATTGCTTACTCAGCTTGCTAGATGATGAGTCAGGCTGAGGTTTGAAGAAGATATCCTCAAGGTTAGCGCGATTATGCTCTATGGTTCGACAAAATTAGTATGTCTTCAACTTCTCATGGAGTTGCAGTCAATCTTGAAAGCACTGGCTTCTTCTTCGTTGGCATCACAGGACGCCTTGAGTTGAATGTCGTACTGGAGTTGGGAACTTCGGGAAAACAGGGTGGCATCTAGCTGTTACCCAAGTTAGGGTTAGAGTTTCCCGTTAACTTTGTAAACTGACGGTTAGAATTTCTACCAGAATTTTGACCGGATGCGATGAAAGCATCTTAGGGGGGTTTCCAAGACAGGGTTACCACACAAAAAGGGGTTTTCAGGCCAAAAGGCTAAAGCAAGCATACACACAACAAGTAATCGCAAGCACTCAAGCAATTTCTTTTTAGAAAACCACAAGCAATCATGAATATCACATGAGGTACTTAAGTACCTGGCTATGCCTAATATGCGTGGGTAGCTCAATCGAATCGCTTGAGTTTGTCCTATCCATCCTATAGGTTTGGGTTGGCCACGAACGTCGATGTCTTCATTTTTTTGACACTGACTTCATCATGGATTTTCGGAGCTGTTGGTGGTGAAGCAGACCTGATGTTGAGTCGTCGATGTTGAGGTGGAGGCGAAGGCTGCATAGAATTTTGGGTATCAACATCCCAGGGATGTGAGGTCTTCGGAGGTGTTCATAGGGGTGGCTATTGAGGTACTCCAAGTAAACAACTTCTTGTGAGTGGCCTAGGAATTTCTAGCAAGAACTGAGGACTTGATCCCCGACGACTGCAAAAGTGCAAGTCCAAAGAGGAACAGGGTCAACTCCTTGACAGTTTCTGGTGACAACCAAGGACATGATCTTATTATCCCTATGTGCGAAAGGCTGAGTCGGCATCCAATCTTCAATAACTGCAGTTGGAGCTACTTGAGATTTCCTGAAGGGTTGATCCATCTTTGAATTCGAGTCTCCGAATCTGAGTTGGGGACACCGTCCAATATGTTGGTTTGTAAGAGGATGAGATAGTAGAATCAAAAGTTTTCAAAGTCTTTGGTAATCAGAGAGCCAGGTAAGAATTAGAAGTTTTTGAAGAGGTAAGAAAGATAGAAGCTAAGGTTCTAGTTACTTAGGAAAATAAGATTCGTAAATAGTTTTATCAAAGTAGTATTTTCTCTAACTAACGTCCATGCTAACTAAGGTATTCTACAGTCAAGATGGCTCTGATACCAGCTCTGTGGGGCCCCGGACTAGCTGTCCGAAAACACCCGTTATGCATACTCATTCACGATCCCATGATCAGTGTATCGTGAAAGCATAACCAAACTGGTATCAAATACATCATCCATTATAGTACAGAATAAAAGATTACAACAAGTCACATGACCAATACTTACATAAGAACCGCATTGGCAGGAGATCAGCAATCACACAGCGGAAATACTTCAGACGAAAGTGGTCGCATGACCCAAGTCATGCCATAACTCTACATGCAACTGACTGGTAAGACGTTCCTAGCTCGCATAGACGTCGTCATCTTCCTCTTCATCTGTCGAACTCCACCAAGTGTGGCCAAGTAAATAGCCAGGGACAAAGCCATGAGTACATTATGAATTATACTTGCAAACCACCTTAGAGAGAAGTAAAGGATATGCGATTTGGCAGTAGCAAGGAATAGGCACTATTCTAGGGTTACAAGGAGTGAGAGATAGTTTCTCTCGAGAAATATGACACCTCTATATCTTTGTTGAAAACCTTTTTGAAAACAAGTTTCTTTTGAAGACTATTAGGTAAGGGTGACCCATTTTTCCTTTCTGGCCATCTAAGTATGACCAAAACAACTTTTCCAACTTTCCACCGTACCTCCCAGGTACATTTCCACCAGTCCCACTGGTATTCTTTTCCAAACCCTCTCGAAAACACTTTTATAAACCAAAACTCTCCAGTGTTAGTATCATGCCTTCCCAACCGTCCATAACTGCGAACACAGCTATTTGAATAGTTTTATACTCTGCAGAGGTTGTACTTCCCCTCAACTATCCGGGAATCTGTCGTGTTGGTCTCCTCCCTGCATATCATCTACGCCACGACAAACTACCGAACATAACCTTTCACCTACATCCCCTGGTTTGGGTCCTTCCCTGTGGGCTATGCTTCCCGGCACTCTGGCAGTACACCTCCACCCTTGAGCGTGTCCCAATACCTCGTCAGAAGACCCACAGTATCGTCCGGCAGTAGGCAAGCACGGTGTATTGCCTCCTCCCGCGAGAACAACCCGGCTTCAAGGGACATAGTAGATGCACCCTCATAGCAGTTATGAGGTGTCCCGCACCAGGTTCAATAAACTACGAGTTAAGCCCTGTGCCCACGTTGGGGTAGTGTGGTCACACTGTAAAGTTGGTCAGAAAATGGGAATCATCGAGATTTGGCATGTGTCGATGGGGGACGACGCGGAAGACAGTGCGTCATGCCCAGTTCTTCCCAGACGCAGGGTCTCGCTCCCGAACGTCGGCTTGGAAGGAGTCGAGCGCGAGTTTGGTGACGAACGCCACTGTCGGCACGTCGACGTTGGCGATGTTCTCGCGGCTCCTGGACAAGAAAAAGTTCGCGATTGTACGAGGTATAGATGGACAATATATCGAGACGAGAGAGAGGTTGGAGAAAAGGCGACATGGCCTCGTCGGAGACGAGCAGCACGACGGCGACGAGGGATATCGGGAGGCTCACCGAGGGATCGTAGGGTGATGGAGTGTCTCTAAAATGTTGGTTTCCAAATATTTGCGAACAATACTCTATTTTGTTCAGAGGTTTTGAAACTTATAAAATTGTTTATTTGAGAAAACGATTTAAACCCTAAAAGGGCACTATAGCCACATAGACATGTATGTCAAATTTTGGTTTTATAAAGTTTATGTTTTTGTTCCAAATTTAATCTCATATTGAAGTATTTTTCATAACGAATCCAACGGTACCTCATTTGCATTTTTCCGATTATTTTTCAGCCTCCAAATATGTATTTTCAATTTCTGGAAAAAAACAAAATAAAGAAAGGATGCGGCCAAGCCGAACGGCCCAGCACCACCCGCGCGCGGCAGACAGCGCGGCTCGCCCATGCTGCGGGCCACCTGGCCGATTTGGCCCAACCGGACGCCCACAGCTGTCGGGGGGAAGACCCCGGGTAGGGCCGGCCGGCCAAAGGCCGGCTCGCGGCAAAGGCCGGCTGAAGCCGGTGGGCCGGCTGCCTCGGAAGCCGGCTGGTTTAAGTCCTAGTCGGCTGGCTGCGGCCTTCAACGCCGGGCCGGCCGCTTTCAAGCCATATCCGACCGGGGTTTGTACCTCGGACCGACTCGAGGCTGGCGAGTCTTGCACCGGAAGGAACCGGGTAGGTGATCCGGGTTCAAAGGTCCACGCTGACCTCATCTCCCGTAAAGTACGGGGCACTGTAGAGCAGCAGTGCCACGCGCCAGACAGGCCATCATGGCGTACGTCGGACCGTACGCGCTACAGAGCATGATGGCGACAACGACAGCACTTCGCCATGCCGCTGACCTGAGCAGGCGGATGGGACGTGCCACTACGCTCAACGGCTCCCTGATGTCAGCGCCTCGGGAAGGACGGGAGCCGAAGCCGGCCATGCCGGCCACTAGACTATAGGGACTTATATGTAAAGTACCGGTGCCTATATAAGCCGTGCGGGGGACGATTGATCACTTCTCATTTCCACTAGTCTTAGAGCTGCCCTGTGAGAGAGACCTTCGTCTACCTTAGCCTCCCAGGAGCAGCCGAATACAGCTCAAGGAGCACCACTGTAATGTGTCACTATCATATACACTCATAGCAGGAGTAGAGGTGTTACCTCCATCGGAGGGCCTCGAACCTGGGTACGTCGCCGTGTCGCTCGTGCCCATACCCGCATCCGGATACCGCCGTGAGACCACAAGGAACCACTTCGATTAGCCACCCTATGGCATATGTCATGACGATACCACGACATTTGGCGCCCACCGTGGAGCCTTCAGCGTCCGCGGCCGGTGTCTCCATCCGGATGGGCCTCACCACCACCACCGGCGAGAGGGTCGCTTCAGGCTTGATCTGGAGATTCGGCTCCCTCGACTGCGTCAGCGACAACGCTGGCTGCTTCGCCGACCGGCCATTCCCTGCCGGCGGCAACATCATCAGCTTCGGCGGCGACGTCTACGTCGCCACCGTCGCACCACCGCGCTACCCGCGCGAGATCGTGCGCTGTGCAAGCCCTCCCCCTGGAGCCGGCGCCAGCCTCACCACCACCGGCCCCTGCGTCATGCAGGAGGTCATGGCCACCGGCGACGACGCCGGGGGCAAGTCCACGCGCATCCGTGGGCCAGTGCTGGAGCGCGAAGCCGCTGCCGGCGCATCCGCCTCGGGCGCAAAGGCGCCGCCACCACCGTCCCGGCTGGAGGAAGTCCGGGCAAAGCTGAGCACTCCGCTCACGCCTGGCGCCGACCCCACCACCATCGAGAAGGACCTGGAGGAGCACCGCCAGCTCCTCCTCAAGCAAACAGAGGAACTGGCTGCCGCAAAGCGCCAGTGGGAAATCACCCAGCGCGAGTTCAACCGCGCCCACGGCCTCACGCCCGCCGGCGACAACCCAAGCCGAGCCGGCCAGATCCGCCGGAGAGGAGGCGCCCTGGGCGCAGAGATCGCCCGGGACGGCGCGGCATCGCCGGCTCCGTCTGCGGAGCAACCCGTCTACAACACCCCCGACAAGAACATGCTCGCGGCTGAAGCTGCCGCGGAAGAGCTGCACCGCCTCGAAGGCGCAGAGTTACGCCGCCAAACTGAGCGGGTGACTGAGCTGCTGAAGGCGGCCAACCGGCTGACCAAGGACCCCAGGTACGCCCATGCCCCCAGAGCTTCTCACGCTCGTGGCGCTGCAGGCAACGACCGGGACGGTCCGAGGGACACGGCCGAGTCCACCTCCCCCGCACCAAGCCGGCGCGCCGACTCCCGGAACACCCACGCAAGTTCCAGCCGCACAAGCCGGCCGCCCAGTGGCAACAGCGGCCGCAGCCGGCCACCATCAAGCCGGCGCGACGAAGAAGAGTACGAGAGGCCGTCCACCATCAAGCACCGCGCGGCTCCAGAGGCCAGCGCCAGCCGGCCCGCTCCCGGCTGGGCCCGCGCGTCGAGCCAACCGACGCCAGAGACCGCCTCGACCGGCTGGTCGAATCCCGCATCGCGGAGGAAGAAGGGCCAGCCGGCCCCAAGTGCTTCGGGCCGCGGATCCTCAACGAGCCCATGATCGACGGCTTCCAGCTCCCCCGCGACACGCCCAAGTACGACGGCACGGCCAAGCCGGAGGACTGGCTGCAGGACTACTCCACCGCAGTCGGCATCGCCAAGGGCAACAAGCGCTGGGCCGTGCGCTACTCCCCCCTCATGCTGCTCGGCTCCGCCCGCACATGGCTCAACAACCTGCCAGCCGGCAGCATCAACGGCTGGCTCGACTTCGAGGACGCCTTCATCAGCAACTTCACCGGCACCTACCGGGTCGCCCCCAACAGCTTGAGATGTGCAAGCAGGGCGCAGACGAGACGGACCGTGCATACCTGACGCGCTGGTGCGAGATGCGCAACTCCTGCGAGGGAGTGCACGAGATCCAGGCAGTCGGCTTCTTCATGGCCGGCTGCCGGCCCAACACCATGCTGTGGCACAAGCTGCGCCGCAGTGAACCCAAGACGATGGCTGCCTTGATGGCCATCGCAGACAAGTACGCGCTGGCTGAAGGAACCAGCAGCACGCCGGCTGAGATTTCGCCGGCTCCATCCAGGCGGGACAACAACAAGCCGGCCGAGCACAAGCCGGCCGAGGGCGGCCACCACGGCAGCCGGCGGGACAACTACCGCGGCAAGAGGCACAGCGACCAGCCGGACCGCCGGTACGGCTCCGCCCACGTGGCAGCCGTGTCAGACCACGCGGCGGCTGGCGGAAGCCGGCGCCGAAGTACACCTTCGAGCAGATGCTCGACTCGCCGTGCAAGTACCACAGCGGCAAGAACCCCTCCAACCACTCCACCCGCGACTGCCACTTCATGAAGCGGCTGACGAGTGGCGAGCCACTTCCGCCTCCACCCCCACCTCCACCAGCCGGCGGGCCGGGTGGCCAAGCCGGCGCGAAGCCAACAACCTCGAGCACCCCGAGGCTAACCAAGTGCACCATGGCGGCCGGTACCTGGCTGAGGACGCCACCTACATCATCTTCACCTCCGAGCCCGAGGACAAAACGAGCCAGCAGCGCCGTTCCCTCGAAGTCAACGCGGTCATGCCGCCGGTCCCCCAGTACCTAAACTGGTCAGAGCAGGCCATCACATTTGATCGCCGCGACACACCGGCTGTCCTACCGAAGCCGGGCAGCTACGCCATGGTCCTCGACCCCACCATCGGCACAACCCGGCGCAGCGTGCGCTTCTCGCGTGTCCTCATCGACGGGGGCAGCAGCATCAACATCCTCTACCGCGACACCGCCCGCAAGCTGGGCATCTAGGAGGCCGAGTTGCGCCCCACCCCCACCGTCTTCCATGGCATCGTGCCAGGCCACTGCTGCCAGCCGATCGGCCGGATCACCCTGGAGGTCATGTTCGGCAAGCCGGACAACTTCCGCACGGAGAACATCGAGTTCGAGGTGGTGGACCTGGTCAGTCCCTACCACGCGCTCCTGGGCAGGCCGGCCCTGACCAAGTTCATGGCGGTGCCCCACTACGGGTACCTGAAGATGAAGCTACCTGGCCCTAAAGGGGTCATCACCGTAGCCGGCGACTACCGCCGCTCCATGGACTGCGCCACGCAGAGCTCCAAGATGGCCCAGACGCTGGTCATCGCCACCGAGAAGCAGCTCATCCACGACGCCGTCGCCTTGGCTAAGGCCGCGCAGGCGGACATGCCGGCTGTGGGCAACCCGGCTGGGACGACTCACTTCCAGCCGGCCGACAGCACCAAGAAGATCCTGCTCGACCCGGCCCAGCCGGACAAGTACGTCACCATCGGTGCCGGCTTGAGCAGCAAATAGGAAAGCGAGCTCACCAGCTTCCTCCGTGAGAATCGGGACATCTTCGCATGGTCTCCAAGGGACATGCCGGGTGTACCGAGGGAGTTGGCTGAGCACCACCTCGTCAGGCCTGAAGCCAAGCCGGTGAAGCAGCCTCTCAGGCGCTTCGCCGAAGAACGAAGGAAGGCCATCGGTGAAGAAATCGCCCGGCTCCTAGCTGCCGGCTTCATCATGGAAGTGCTGCACCCGGACTGGTTGGCGAACCCGGTCCTGGTTTTGAAGAAGAACGGCTCCTGGCGCATGTGTATCGACTACACCAGCCTCAACAAGGCGTGCCCGAAGGACCCCTTCCCCCTGCCGCGCATAGATCAAGTCATAGACTCGACTGCCGGCTGTGAACTGTTGTCTTTTCTAGATGCCTACTCAGGCTACCACCAGATTCCTTTGAATCCGGCTGATCAAATAAAGACTTCGTTCATTACCCCGTATGGGGCTTACTGCTACACGACTATGCCATTCGGCTTGAAAAATGCAGGCGCCACCTACCAAAGGTGCATGCAAAAGTGTTTGCAGGATCAAATCGGCAGAAATGTTCACGCATACGTGGATGATGTCGTTGTAAAAACCAAGGAGATGCCTACCCTCCTTGATGACTTGAGAGAAACCTTCACCAATCTGCGAAGATTCCGGATGAAGCTCAACCCGGCCAAGTGCACGTTCGGCGTGTCGGCCAACTCCTGGGCTACCTCGTCTCTCAGCGAGGAATCGAAGCCAACCCGGAGAAGATCAGTGCCATTGAGAAGATGGAACTGCCGCAGTGCCTCAAGGACGTCCAGAAGTTCACCGGATGTCTGGCCTCCTTGAGCCGCTACGTCAGCCGGCTGGGGGAGAAGGCACTGCCCATGTACTAGCTGTTGAAGAAATCGGACAAATTTGTCTGGTCACCGCAGGCGGATGAAGCCTTCCGTGACTTAAAGCGCGTACTTTCGACCGCGCCCATCCTCGCATCACCGGCTTCGATGGAGCCGATGCTGTTGTACATCGCTGCCACCAATCGTGTGGTTAGCGTCGTCCTGGTGGTGGAACGCAAGGAAGCCGGCAAGGAGCAGTCGGTCCAGCGCCCAGTCTACTATCTCAGCGAGGTGCTGTCCCAGTCAAAGCAGAACTACCCCCACTACCAGAAGGTCACCTACGGCGTGTACATGGTGGCCAAGAAGCTCAAGCACTACTTCCAGGAGCATCCCATCAAGGTGGTGGCCACAACACCCTTGGCGGAAATCATTGGCAGCAAGGACGCCAACGGCCGGGTCGCCAAGTGGGCCCTGGAGCTAGCCGCCCACACCATCATCTACGAGCCGCGCACGGCCATCAAGTCGCAGATCCTCGCGGACTTCTTCGTCGACTGGGCCGAGATGCAATACCTGCCGCCTGTGCCTGACTCCACGCACTGGAAGCTGCACTTCGACGGCTCGAAGATGCGAAACGGCTTGGGAGCCGGCATCATCGTCACCCCCAAGGGAGATCGGCTGGACTATGTCCTGCAGATCCACTTCGCCGCATCCAACAATGTGGCGGAGTATGAAGCGCTCATCCATGGGCTGAAGCTGGCCAAGGAGATCGGCGTGCGTCGCATCCTCTGCTTCGGCGACTCCGACTTGGTTATACAGCAAGCATCGGGCGACTGGGACGCGAAGGACGCCAACATGGCCTCATACCGCTTCCACGTCCAGCAGCTATCCGGCTTCTTTGATGGCTGTGAATTCCACCATGTGCCACGAGCAAACAATGAGGCGGCAGATGCCCTATCCAAGATCGGCTCGACCCGGCAAGCCATTCCGCCGGGCGTTGCCCTGGCGATTCTCAAGAAACCGTCCATCATACCGTCACCGGACTCGGATTCCATATTCGTGCCGGCTGACCCGGGGGCTTCTCAGCCGAACCCGGGGGCTTCATTGCCCAAGTCGGGGGCTCATCAGCCAAACCCGCCGGCTTCTCAGCCGAACCCGGGGGCTTATCGGTCCAACGCGGGGACTTCTCAGCCAAACTCGGGGGCTTCTCAGCCAAACCCGCCGGCTTCACAGCCGAACCCGGCGACCACGCAGTCGAAACCGGAAGCTCCGAAGATGGAGGCCTTGGTGGTTAGCGTATTTGAAATAAAATGCGTACCATCATGGGCACAAGAATTCCTCTCCTACCTCACCGATGGTGTGCTGCCCAATGACAGGGTTCAAGCCAGGCAGATTGAGAGAAGGGCCAAGGCCTATACAATCATCAACCACGAGCTGTACAAATGCAGCGTAAGTGGGGTGTTCCAGCGGTGCGTCGAGCCGGCTGAAGGGATTGAACTCCTACGGGAAATCCACCAGGGAGAGTGTCGTCGTGGTGAACGAGCAGATGCCATGGGATGGCTTATCTTGGGGCCGAATGGACGCTAGAGGATTCGGGGGAGGGTTTGTGACTAGATGGACGAACTTCCGGATGCTTTCCTCAAGAACTTGGCCAAGGCCAGAGGTAGAAGAAGAAAGACACAAGGACGAACTCGCTCTAGATCACCATGTTCATTGATCTCAAGACAGGTTACAGGTTGTTCTCTCTTCTGTGGATCGCGCGTATGAAAGAAGCTGCCCCCTCTCCTTATATAGGGGAGAGGGTGGCTTACAGAACAAGAAACCCTAATGGGATCTTTGACTAGACAAACTACTTTACAAAGATACTTTATAAAGCTACTTTAATCACAGATGACGCCGGGGTCTTCTTTTAACATGAAGGATGACGTCCTCCGGCTTCTTTGACCGTCATCCTCCTCCTTGTCTTCTAGTCTTCGTTTAAAGCTACTTTGGTTAGCTCATCCTTGTCTTTTAGCTCCTGACGGAATCTTTGACCAGTCAGCCGGCATGTTCTTCCTTTTGGTGCACCGGTATCTTTCCTTCCTGGTTCCGGTATACCCCTCTTGGGGATACCGGCCTAGCTTCACTTAGCCAAACTCTATTCTCTTATACCGGCATGAACATTAAACCGGTATCTTGAAGGGTGAGACCATCCGGTATGGCATACCTTTGGCATACCGGGGGTCATCAACATTAGTCCCCGAAGCTGGTATAGTCTGGCGGATCCTATCCAACAGACCATGCCAGGTTTTCGTATCCTGGATACCGGTTTAACTTTCTTAGCCCTTGGCTCAAATCCGGCATCTTTGCTCGGACTCACATATTCTCTGTTCGCAAGGCATTCTCCGGCATCTTACTCTCCGGTATCTTAGTCTTTAAGTCTCTCCTCGACGAGGTCGAGAATATTTCGGGTTCTGTGCCTGTCAGAGACATGCGCACTGTGACTGTCGCGCCAGTGTCAGTTGTCACTTCGTATTGACACTTGCGCGCTCATTAACTGCACCGCTCCGGATCCCACTCACCGCTTCGGATCCCGTGTGTGCCTCCGTGTGGCTTCCCCTTTTCCGCGTGTACCCCTATGCCACGTGGCGATCTGCGACGCGAACCGTCACGGGCCGCGGGGCAAACCGCGTAGGCCCAGCGGTTTTCGGCCCACTATCTCTCCTCTTTATAAGCTTAACTGCCCCTTCTTCTTCCTCTTCTTCGCATTCCCCTACTTCCGCGCATAGTGTTCTTCGCCTCTGCGCTCCTTCACCGTACTTTGCCCGCCGCTGCTCGCCTGAGTCTCGCCGCCCGACGAACTTGCGCCGCGCCTTCGTCGGACCTGGTTGTGCGGAGAGCTTCTGCAGCGTCTTCTTCAAGCTTGCTGCATTTTTGCTACTTTTCGTCCTTCACCGCCTCGCCGTCGGCAGAGCTCACCGGCGACCGCAGGCCTGTTCTTTCGCCGGAGAAGGTCTTCCTCATCAACTGCGACACTCAAGGTCAGTTCTAATCTTGCTTTGTTTGCCATTTGCTCGCTTTTCAGATCTGGGGTCTACGGTGTTCTTATTTCTTCCTTTTTCTTTGGTTTTTCTCTTACTCGTAGATCTTCACGCGGGGGTCAAGTGTGGGATTTCTGTTTCCTTTGCCTCCCATCCAATGTCTGACGAGGAATCTTCCTCCGCATCTTCCTCTTCTTCTTCCGCTAGCCATAGCAAACAAACTTCCGGCGAATCTACGCCCTCAGATTCGATTAGGACAGATTCCGGCAACCAGCAGGACTCCGGTAGTCAGCAAGGTTCCGGCAGCCATCAAGAGGCCGGTAGTCTTCAAGACGCCGGTAGCTCCCGAGATGCCGGTGGCTCCCAAGACGCCGGTAGCTCCCAGGATGTCGGTGGCTCCCAAGATGCCGGTAGCTCCCAGGATGCCGGTAGCCACCTTGGGACGAGTAGCTCTGGCGAAGCTTCAAGTAGCTCTAGCCAATCTTCCGGCGAGGAGCCTTCCCCAGTTACTCGCGGAGCCTGGATGGGCTCCAATGTTACTAAGTACGAGATAGATTGGTTATACCGGTCCCGTAGGATTCCGGAAGGAGTCACTTGCCGGATTCCTGGTGACGAAATAGTACCGGAACCCCGGGACGGTGAACGTGTTGTTTTTCTTGCTCACTTTGAGCGTGGCTTCGGCCTTCCTCCATCTTCTTTTTTCCTTGATCTCTTAGATTTCTACAAACTCCAACCTCATCATCTTCCTGGCAACTCCGTCTTTTACCTCTCCTGCTACACCACCTTTATGGAGGCCTATATCGGCATTCGTCCCACTCGCGAGACGTTTGCCCGATTCTTCGCTCTTCGGATTAACTCCGTTCAGGGCGTAGAAATTCCTCCGCCCAAACCCCCCGTACAATGCGGGTCTTGCATCATCAGCTCCCGTCAAGGGAGCCCCTTTTTTAAGTTTTCCGGCCTGGAGTCTTGCCGGTTATGGCAAGGGACGTTTTTCTATGTGAAGAACAACGGCCCCGCAGATCTTATTTGTCTGCCTCCCTTTGACCGGCGCCGCCCGCAAAACCAACTGGGGCTACAATCCGAAGGAGGCTCACAACGAGACCAACCGGATTATACGCTTCATGAAGCAGAAGATGAAGGACACCGGCATCTGCTCCGATGATATCATCCGCACCTTCATATCGCGCCGGGTACTTCCTCTGAAGCGCCGCGCCCATAGGATGAGCGAGATGTACGGCCCTGGCGATCCTACCAAGATCACAGGCCTGCCCCTTAGCAAGAAGGACGTTGTTCTCAAGGCTAAGCAGATTTGCCAAACTGCTATGCGATTTAACTGGAAATGGGGCCTCCTTCCCTTCAGCACTACTAACCCTCCGACCCAAGAAGTAAGGGACTATGCGATTGGGGTTGTTTTTGCCGGTAACCTTTTGCTTTTGCTTATTTTCTTCTTCATGTTTCAGGCCAAGGACCGCTTCCCCCTCATTGAAGCCGAGCGGCGAGGAGTTTGCCGGAAGCGCGCCCTCGACTCCTTCGACCCAGATCCCTACATTTTCTGGAAGGATCTGAAGATGGGCAAGACCCCGGCATCTCGCCTGGGCCGGTCTCCGCCAAAGCCAACCGGGTCCTCTGATGACCTGGTTATGCTTGAGGTATTTCCTTTTCCGGTTTCTTTTACTCTTCCGTTATCGTTTTCCTTCGAACTGCTTCTTAGCCTCATCCAATTCACAGATCCATGAGCACGTGCCGCCCCTGCGCGCCGAGGCCGGCACGGAGTTTGTGGACAAGCTCATGGCCCAGGGCCAGAAGAACAAGCGGTCGCCATCTGACGATGGCTCCAGCCAGGCCCCTCCTTCCAAGCGCTTCCGGACTGAAGAGCTGGGGGAGAAGAAAGTTGGCGTGCGCCGCTACGCGCGCAAGCAGATGCCAACCGCTTCCGGGTAAGTTTTTATTCTTTGACTCGTCTCTTTTTGCTAAGTTCTTTTTCCGGTTGCTTTCTTCCAACCATCTCTTTTTCTTTCTCTCAGCCCCGCGCTCAAGCTCGGCTCAAGACCCTCGGGCTCTGAAGGTTCCGCAAGGACCTCAACCCCTCCTCACTCAAGCCCGGCACCACCTGGTGCCGGTAACATCTCTGCCTCCCTTTCGGGGGGCACAACAAGTTCGGGGCGTGCGGCCCCTACATCATCAGATCACCGCACGGAGGAGGATCCTTCCTTCTTCCCCGAGAACCAAGACACCGGCACCAGCAACATCGGTGCCGGAGAAGAAGAAGCTGCCGGGCAGGCGGAGCCTCCAGCTCCTCCTGCCCTTGAGAAAAAGACAACTCCCGCGCCGGAATCCTCCGCGCCGGGAAGCTCCAACCCGGGTGGTGCGTCTACCGCTCCCCCTTCTCCACGGACCATCCTCATGCCGCCGCCAAGTGCTCCTGGCGCCCAGCCTTCCGGGGCTGCTTTTGTCGCGCCACCGCCCAAGACCTCCAGGCTTACTAAGGGAAAGGCGACGGCTCCCTTCTGCGGGCCAGCAGCCCCTGGTGCTGCACGTCTCCAAGGCCGCCCAGAACACTGTCACCAAGGCCACCGGTCTTCTTGGCCGCATTACTGACTTCAAGCGCCGAGGCCAGGATCTGGGGCACCTTCTGCCCTACGCCGAGAAGTGGAACGCCGCGGATATCACTCCGGCGACCCGCGGCTTGGGCAAGGACAGGCTGCCGGCACCTGACCCCGTTGGGAACCGCTCTTCTGAGGAGCACTTCACGCGGCTCCGCTGCGCCGTGAAAGAGCTGGATAGCGCGTGGTACGACGCCACGAACAACCTGATGGTGCGTTTTACTATCTTTTCTCCGGAGTCTTTTATCTTTTACTTTCATGCCGGTTTCTCTCTTGTCTATCTTCCCAGTCCCCGAGTTTTGTGGTGAAAGCGTAGCTTTTAGGACAAAACTTAAACGGCATTGCCAGTCCCCGAGCTTCGGGTTAAGAACTCTGTTCTTAGCGCGAAACTTTACCTTAGAACGCGCGAAACCGGCATTGCCAGTCCCCGAGTTTTGTGGTGAAAGCGTAGCTTTTAGGACAAAACTTAAACTTTAAGAACTTAGCGCAAAACCGGCATTGCCAGTCCCCGAGCTTCGGGTTAAGAACTCTGTTCTTAGCGCGAAACTTTACCTTAGAACGCGCGAAACCGGCACTGCCAGTCCCCGAGCTTCGGGTTAAGAACTCTGTTCTTAGCGCGAAACTTTACTGATCTTTTTGCTTTGAACAGCTCACGGCTGACGCTCGGAAGACCCTCTTTGAGGAGCTCTTGTGGGAGCATCGGGAGCTTGTGGAGGCACACGACAAGTGCCAAGGTATACTTTTGTTCTGCCGGCATCTTTCTTACCGGAACCTTTTTTCTTTCTGACACTTGTAATTTCTTCTTGACAGTGCTCCCGGAAGCTTCCATTGATGCTCTCAAAGAGCAGCTCGCCAACGCCCAACGTACGACTTTGTTTTTTCCTTCCGCTAACTTGTCCTTACTTTGAATTTTACCGACACCTTCTTGTTTACACTTTCCTTTCCATGTTGCAGTGGAGAAGGAGCAGCTGATCAAGCAGCATCAGGAAGAGCTGAGCGCGCAGAAGACCAGCTACCAGGAGCTTAAGTCCCAGCTTATCCAGCTGGGTCTTGAGCATGCCAAGATCCTCGAAGCCGCTGAAGCTGACGCAGCGGCCAAGATGAACGAGGCTCTGGAGAACGCTAGCAACGCCACCGTGGTGCTGCAAGCTGAGCTGGAGGAGCTGGCCAAGGCCCGGAAGGCTGCCGAGGAGAAGGTCGCGCGGTTGGAGGAGGAGCACAAGGAATGCAATCAGCTGATCCTCCAAACCGACAACCTTGCCCATCGTGAGTTCTCTGACTAATGCATATAAGCCATTTTTTTCCGACCTCATTTTCTTTCCGCTATCTTTTCTTCCGGTCTCTTTGTCTTCCGGATTCTTTTCCTTAGCCCTCTTTCTTCTTTGCACAGGCCTCTTCCCGGACTCCCAGACTTATGCTGTTAAGAAGGTCAACGCGCGCCGCCCTAGCCAGAGCCAAGCGAGTCTCACCGTGCCATGGACGCCCAACGACCATCTGGTCGCGCTTAACGCGCGGGTGTCTCATATGCGCGCCATTGACCGCAACTTATCTGATATCCCTGATGTAGCTTCCCAGCTCTACAGGACTCTCTGGCCTGGCGAGGTGGTGCCGGACACTTTCTCTTTGATCAGCGATCGCCTCAAGGGCGCCGGCAGGAGGATCCGCGAATGGCAGTGCTCTGCTGCCCGCGCTGGAGCAGACTCTGTCCTTCGCGTCGCATGTTCCTGGTACCCGGAGCTCGACCTGGATGCCCTCACCGGAGTGCGCGAAGGCGCGGAAACCGATCTGGACCCGATCCTTGCCGCCAAACGGCAGGATCGCGCGTACCGCATCGCGGAGTACGCCGAAATGCGCACCTTCATCCCTCCCCCTCATGGCGTCCAAGATTATCTTGACGAGGAGGAAGATGAAGCCGAGGAGGAGCCTCTTGACGGTGCTGGTGCTGGCGACGCTCCTCCGGAAGCTCCTGCTGCTTGAATATCTACCTCAAGATTTTACCTGTCATGCTGCTTGGCCCTGTGTGGCTTAAAACAATCTTTTGTTAAATTCTGCCCCGGTATGCCGGGGCTTATGATGTAAAACTTTAAGTCCGCTGATGGTTGTCCTACAACATTTTGTGCCGGTAAGTTATACCGGTAGCTAATTATCTTAGACTTGCCTTAGTGTTTCTGCTTTTGGTTCTGCTTTTATCCTGCACTTGCAAAGATTTCCAAATTGTTTCTGCATCCAATTCGATGCACACTTGGTTCTTTTGCCTTGACTCTGCCTGCCTTCTCTGGGCGTTCTTTGGCATATGAGCACAAGGTTCTTTCACCAAACAAGCATTTTCTTGAACTTAGAAATAATTCGAAATTTTGCAAAAAACCGGTATGACCGGGGTTAGTTAAATTTTTCCGAATTGTTCTTTTCCGGTTTCCCTCTCCACAGTTCATGTGCTTATCCCCTACCGGTTTATCTTGCTTGCCATGAAGCCAAGTTATGGACAGCAGCAGAGTCGAAGACTCCGGTAGGGTTTAGCACACTACTAAACCGGAAAGAAAAAACGTTCAATAAGCAACCGGCAACGGAAAAAATAGACATGTTCCATGCAATTTAAACAAGACAAGTCCCCGAGATTCATTCGAGGTTCCGACATCTTTTTATTCATAACATGTAAGGTACAAAAAGGAACTTCTTACACCACAACTTCAAGAGTAGAAAGGACGCAACAAGGCTACGTTCCACGGTCGTTTGGTCTCGTCTCCAGATCTGTCCGCCTTTCCCTTCTTCCATTCCTGTGCATCAATTAGGTAATATGCATCATTGTGGAGAGCTTTGCTCACAATGAAAGGTCCTTCCCATGGAGGGGACAGCTTGTGTCTGCCTTCAGTGCGCTGCACCAGGCGTAAAACCAGGTCTCCTTCTCGGAATACCCTCGGGTTTACCTTCCGGCTATGATAGCGTCGGAGGTTTTGCTGGTAAATGGCTGTTCTTGCCAAAGCTAGCTCTCTTGCTTCTTCTAGCAAGTCTACATCATTTTCCCTGGCCTCTTTTACCTCTTCTTCGGTATAGAGCTGCACCCTTGGTGAATCATGGAGAATATCGGTTGGTATGACCGCTTCTGCTCCATAGACCATGAAGAATGGTGTGTATCCGGTAGACCGGTTCGGAGTTGTTCTTAGACTCCAGAGCACTGATGGTAGCTCATCGATCCAACATCCCGGCGACTTTTCCATTGCATCAATGAGTCTTGGTTTGATACCGGAAAGTACCAAAGCATTTGTCCTTTCAACTTGACCATTGCCTTGCGGGTGCGCCACTGAGCACAAATCCAGCCGGATGTTTTTGCTTTCACAGAACCGCTTGAATTCTCCTTGGGCAAAGTTCGTGCCATTGTCAGTTATGATACTGTGCGGGTATCCATATCGCAGGATTACATCTTTCAGGAATTTTACTGATGTGTGGCCATCACACTTTGCGATAGGCTTCACCTCCAGCCACTTGGTGAATTTATCCACCATTACTAAGATGTGGGTCATGTTTCCCCTCGCGGTTTTGAACGGTCCAACCATGTCCAAGCACCACACAGCGAAAGGCCAAGTTAGCGGTATGGTTTTCAAGCCGGATGCTGGGGTATGGTTTTGCTTAGCGTACCTCTGGCAGCCATTGCATTTCCTTACCAAATCCTCAGCATTGTCTAAGGCTGTGGGCCAGTAGAACCCATGTCGGAACACCTTTGCTACCAAAGCCCTCGAAGAGGCGTGGTGCCCGCATTCTCCTCGATGAATTTCCTCAAGCATTTCTCTTCCTTCTTCCGGCTCCACACATCTTTGGAGGACACCGGTAACACTTCTCTTGTACACCTCGCCATTGATGATGGTGTAAGCTTTGGACCTTCTCTGTATCCTTCTTGATTCATTTTCGTCAACCGGCAAGGTGCCGTTGATCAGGAATTCCTTAATAGGTTCAACCCAAGACGGTGTCTCTCTAACCGCAAACACCGGCATGTCTATGTCCATGCTGTCCACAAGCATTGCCTCTTCCGGCATGGGCGTCGCAGTCCCCGAGTTTACCGGTACAGTCCCCGAGTTTGCCGGAGTAGTCCCCGAGTTTACCGGAGTAGTCCCCGGGTTTCCTTCGTCGACCTCCATTGGCACCACATGTGATTCCGGTACAAAAATTGATTCCGACTCCGGACTTGGTTTGATTGATGGAACCCTCAAGTGCGCCAGAGCTATCCCGGGAGGAATTTCTTGCCTGGATGAGCCTAGCTTGGATAAAGTATCCGCGGCCTCATTTTCTGCACGTGGCACATGGTGGAATTCACACCCTTCGAAGAAGCCGGCAATCTTTTGCACATGGAACCGGTATGAGGCCATGTTGGCATCTTTTGCGTCCCAATCTCCGGAACACTGTTGCACCACAAGATCTGAATCACCATAGCAAATGATCCTGAGTGCCCCGATTTCTTTTGCAACCTTGAGCCCATGTATCAGAGCCTCGTATTCAGCGACATTGTTTGATGCCCTGAAGTGCACTTGTAAAACATACCGGAGGTGATCTCCCTTTGGTGAGGTGAGTACCACACCGGCACCTAGGCCCTCCTTGAGCTTGGATCCGTCAAAATGCATCTTCCAGTACTCTATTTTGTGTTCTGGCGGCTTGTATTGTATCTCCGCCCAATCAACCAAGAAATCAGCTAAAGCTTGCGATTTTATGGCATCTCTTCTTTCATATACCGGTACGTACGGTGATAGCTGAATTGCCCATTTTGCAATCCGGCCGCTGGCATCCTTGTTGCCCATGATATCGGAGATGGGTGCCTCACTCACCACCTTCATGGGGTGTTCCTCAAAGTAATGCTTGAGTTTCGTGGCGGCCATGAACACACCATAAGTCATTTTTTGAAAGTGCGGGTAATTTTGCTTTGACGAGGAGAGCACCTCGCTCAGGTAGTATACCGGCCTCTGGACGGTTTTTCCTTCCTCTTCTCTTTCCACCACAACCACAACACTAACCACCCGGTTCGTTGCCGCTATATAAAGCAACATAGGTTCTCTTTCCAAGGGTGAGGCCAAAATTGGGGCCGTTACGAGCATGTTTTTCAATTCTTTAAACGCTGCGTCTGCCTGCGTGGTCCAGACGAAAGTATCCGATTTTCTCATCAAAGCATAAAGCGGCAAGGCCTTTTCTCCTAGCCTGCTTATGAACCGGCTTAGCGATGCCAAGCTTCCGGTAAACTTTTGCACATCTTTCAGTTCTCGTGGGATAGTCATTCTTTCTATCGCCCTGATTTTTACCGGATTGACCTCAATGCCCCGGCTTGACACAAGGAAACCAAGCAGCTTGCCGGCAGGGACACCAAAGGTGCACTTTGCCGGATTGAGTTTCATCCGGAACCGCCTTAGGTTATCAAATGTTTGCCGGATGTCATCGATTAAGGTATCTTTTACTTTAGTTTTTATCACGATATCATCCACATAAACTTGCACATTTTTTCCGATTTGATCAAACAAGCATTTTTGCATACAGCGCTGGTACGTTGCACCAGCGTTGCGCAAACCAAAAGGCATAGTAACATAGCAATAAGCCTCGTGCGGGGTAATGAACGCAGTTTTTATTTGATCTTCCTTTTTCAGAGGGATTTGGTGGAAGCCGGAATAGGCATCCAGGAACGACAACAACTCACACCCAGCAGTAGAATCGATCACTTGATCGATTTGGGGCAAAGGGAAAGGATCTCTTGGGCAAGCTTTGTTGAGGTTGGTGTAGTCGATGCACATGCGCCACACTTTGGCAAGTTTTGCATCTAGGTTCTCATCTTTTTCTTTTCGACCAGCACCGGATTGGCCAGCCACTCTGTGTGCGTGACCTCCACGATGAAACCGGCTACCAGCAGCTTTGTTACTTCTTCTCCAATGATTTTCCTCCTATCTTCAGCGAACCGGCGCAAAGGTTGCCGCACCGGCTTAGCATCCTTTCGGACGTTTAGAGAGTGCTCAGCCAGCTCCCTCGGAACACCCACCAAATCATCAGTAGACCAGGCAAAGATGTTCCGATTCTCACGGAGGAAGCCGACGAGCGCGCTTTCCTATGCTTGGCTGAGGCCGGCACCGATACGGACGGTGCGCTCCGGGTAAGCCGGATCCAGCACAATGTTCTTTGTCTCATTTGTCGGCTTGAATGTCGGTGAGTCCAAGCTTCCACTCATTGCCGCTAAGCTCAACTTTGAGGACTGAGCCAGCGCAACAGCAGTTTGCATTCTCTTTTTCTCCTCCGCGATCACCAGCGATTCCGCTAGGTTCGATCCGGCAGATGCTGTTTCCATTGAGACTTTGTAGTTTCCCACCACAGTTAGTGGTCCACGAGGTGCCGGCATCTTCATCTTGAGGTAGGCCGTATGGGTTGATGCCATGAACGCTGCCAAAGCCGGTCTCCCCAACAAGGCATGATAGGGACTATCTAAGTCCACCACCTCAAACTCAAGGTTCTCAACACGACAATTGTCGCGTCCTCCAAACGACACATCCACCCGAATTTTTCCTATCGGGGCACAAGACAAACCGGGAACAATCCCATGGAAAGTTGTGTGAGTTGGCTGCAGCATGTTTTCTGTTATGCCGAGCGTACGCATGGTGTGCTTGTACATGATGTTTATGCTGCTACCATTGTCTATCAGCACCTTGCTGAATTTTACTCGAGTTTCCGGCCCCTTCATGATTGGGTCCACAACGAGAGCGTATCCACCCGGATTCGGCATGACCTTGGGGTGATCCTTGAACGACCAGGTGATTTCCTGATCTGACCACAGCATGTATTTTGGAACTGCCGGCATCACGGCGTTCACTTCCATGGAACGGCGATGCACGCTTTGCCTGTCCATTGGCTCAGTGACAAAGACAACCATGCACAAGTGTGGGTCTTCATAAACATTCCGGCCTAAAGGTGCCGGTGGAGGTGGCTGGTCATTGTTTTGCTCCACCCGGTTAACCTGCTGGTACTGCTGCCTGTTTGGCTGCACCGGTAAGGCGTTTGCTCCAGTGAGCGGTGGTGGAGGTGGTAATTGTTGTTGTTGCTGCATGGGGCCCCCTGGCGCCTGCGCATCTTTTACCGCTCCTCTTTGCATCAAGAACTTGGTCCAAGAACAATCCTTCGTCAAGTGGTTCGACGGGTGATCCGGATTCGGCGTGTGCCACCGGCAAGGTTGGTCCATGGCGGCTTCCATGGTGTATTTCACGGGTTCCTGCCAGTTCTTTTTCTGGCCCCAGGGTTTCTTTTCTACCCATTGCTTCTTAGGACCCGCCCACGGCTGCGATCCGTTTTTTGTCTCGATGCCGCGGCGTCAGGATTTTCTTGCACGGCAGCAACTTGCTGTGATGCATATCTTCGATCCGGGAAATCTTCCCTCCTTTTGTTGTTCCGGTTGTCCCGCTGCTGCTGATGCGGATTCGACTGCTCCGGCTCAGCTTGCACTGCCGCTGCATTGGGTCTCCCAATGCATAGCTGTCTGCACACGTATCATCTCTGCTAGAGTTGTGGGCATGCTTCTCTGCAGTCTTTGCCACAAAGGCGATCCTCTCCGGCACCCTTGACTGAACCAAGCTATAGCTTGTGCCTCAATCACTCCTTCACATGTGTTTCTCATTGAGTTCCACCGGGTGAGATAATCCCGGTCTGGTTCCCTGCACGCTGTTGGCATAGCGCAAGCTGTTGGGGCCGGTTTGGCCTCTTGTAGGTCTGCTGAAGTTGTTCACAAATGCTTCCTCAAAGTCCAACCATCCGTTAATGCTTCCTGCCGGCAAGTTATTTAGCCAGATCCTCGCAGGACCCACAAGGTAAGACGGTATGATTCTTACCGCCCAGCGCCGGTTTACTCCACCACCAGCCACATAAACAGCTGTGACATAATCTGCCAGCCAGTCTTCCGGCTTGGTCGTACCATCGTATGTTCTTGTGTCTCGGGGCAACTGGAAATTGCGCACCGGTGGTTCTTCTCTCATGATCCGAGGGCCAAAGCACCTTGGACCAGGAGGTCCTTCACATTCAACTATTGCAGATAGACGTACTCTGTCCAGCCTGCCTCGCATCCCGGTCTGGCAAACATCTTTCCCCTAGGCGTTCTCCCAAAGGGTTCCTGTGGACTCTTGTTCGTTCCGCCTCGGAATCTGATTCATCATATTCTTCCAGTTCCGCGGCCCTTGCCTGCCGGTACCCTGGCGGTGGCATCTCTTCATCCACGCACGCCACTCGCGGCTTGATAATTTTGCCCGGTTTCATATCTACCGGCATGATTGTTTCCGGCATAGCCTCCCTTGGCATAGCCCCGATCTGCCCCTTGGCTTTTTCTACCGGCATCATATTGCCCGGCTTTTTGTTTTCCAAGAAGGTGGATCATATACACATCTCATTGCATTCTTTTCTTTTCTTTTGTCGGATGGGGGACGATGCCTGCCCCTGGGACTTGCTTCCGGCATTCTTTGTTGAACGCGCGGATTTTGAGGCCACCGCCTCGTTCAGCTTAGCAGCTGCTCAGCATTTTGCTGCTCAATCACTTTCAACAGCTCTTGTACACGTTCTTGCTGCTTTGCCAACTCGTCACCGGAAAGAGATTCACATAATGCTACTGCAGCTTTAGCGGCTTTTATAGTTTTATCCGGACTACTGTACTTAGGCTTTTCTATGATGCTCACAGATACAGATGCACTCTTGCCGGCAAGAACTTCTTTGCGCAAATCCTGATCTAGATTGCGAGCCTTAAGCCGGTTTTCCGGCATCCTAGCAGCATGAGCACTAACTGAAGCAAAGCCATGGGCAGCGTTGTACTCACGTAGGGTTAGGTTCAGCTCGCGCTGCGCCCGGATGATGTCGGCACCGCCGGTAAGCAGGGCCTTGCGTGTGGCTTCCAGCTCCTCCTGAGCCTTTGCCGGGTCGATGTTCTGCGCGATGGGCGTGGCCAGCGTGTTCATCGCCGCTTGAAGAGGTGTTGCCGGTGGTGCTGACGATGCTCCCGCGACGCCGGCGTCACGCTCCAGCGGTGGTTTTGCCGCGCGGGTCGATGCCGCACGTTCAGCTCCTTCTTCCACAGCTCCCTTGCCGGTGTTGACCGCACCAGCCATCATGACCTCCACGCTGCCGGCGGCGCGGCCAGCACACAGCCATCTTGGCGGATCCGGCGCCACCAGCACCGGCGAGAGGTGCTGGCGCACAGGGACGGGCCGAGGTAGACGCGGATGCTGCCGAAGTCGATGGTGCGGCCGTTCTGCGGGAACTTGCCGCCGTTGGCGAAGCAGCCAGCATTATCGTTGATGAAGTCCATGTTGTAGATGCGTTCCACGAGCGCGGACACCGTGCGCTCGCCGTTGGTGTCGAGGATGCCCGCCCGAATATGAACTCCAGCAAGCGCCACTTCATGCCCCACGGTGGGCGCCAACTGTCGTCGTGGTGAACGAGCAGATGCCATGGGATGGCTTATCTTGGGGCCGAATGGACGCTAGAGGATTCGGGGAGGGTTTGTGACTAGATGGACGAACTTCCGGATGCTTTCCTCAAGAACTTGGCCAAGGCAGAGGTAGAAGAAGAAAGACACAAGGACGAACTCGCTCTAGATCACCATGTTCATTGATCTCAAGACAGGTTACAGGTTGTTCTCTCTTCTGTTGATCGCGCGTATGAAAGAAGCTGCCCCCTCTCCTTATATAGGGGAGAGGGTGGCTTACAGAACAAGAAACCCTAATGGGATCTTTGACTAGACAAACTACTTTACAAAGATACTTTATAAAGCTACTTTAATCACAGATGACGCCGGGGTCTTCTTTTAACATGAAGGATGACGTCCTCCGGCTTCTTTGACCGTCATCCTCCTCCTTGTCTTCTAGTCTTCGTTTAAAGCTACTTTGGTTAGCTCATCCTTGTCTTTTAGCTCCTGACGGAATCTTTGACCAGTCAGCCGGCATGTTCTTCCTTTTGGTGCACCGGTATCTTTCCTTCCTGGTTCCGGTATACCCCTCTTGGGGATACCGGCCTAGCTTCACTTAGCCAAACTCTATTCTCTTATACCGGCATGAACATTAAACCGGTATGTTGAAGGGTGAGACCATCCGGTATGGCATACCTTTGGCATACCGGGGGTCATCCCCCCAACAGAGAGTGCGGCCATCACGCCTCCTCCAGAGCCATAGTGGCCAAAGCTTTCCGGCACGGTTTTTACTGGCCGACTGCGCTCAGAGACGCAGAAGACTTGGTGAAGAAGTGTAACGGCTGCCAGCGCTTCGCAAAGCAAAGGCAAACGCCGGCTTCCGCCCTAAAAACCATCCCCATTACCTGGCCGTTTGCCGTATGGGGTTTGGATATGGTGGGCCCATTCAAGACAGCCCGAGGCGGCATGACACATCTCTTGGTGATGATTGATAAATTCACTAAGTGGATCGAAGCCAAGCCGATCAAGAAGCTGGATGGCTCCACAGCCGTCACATTCCTCAAGGAGATAATCGCAAGATACGGCTACCCGCATAGCATCATCACCGACAACGGCGGCAACTTCGCCGAAGGCATTTTCAAGCGCTACTGCGGGGAGATGGGGATCCGAATGGACCTATCGTCCGTAGCACACCCGGAGACCAACGGCCAAGTGGAGAAGGCAAATGGCTTGATCCTAGCTGGCATCCGGCCCCGGCTGGTGGAGCCGCTTGAGCGCTCAGCCGGCTGCTGGATTGAAGAGCTGCCCAGCGTGCTGTGGAGCCTGCGCACAACACCAAACCGCTCGGTCGGCTTCACGCCCTTCTTCCTCGTATACGGGGCCGAAGCCGTCCTGCCGACTGACATCGAGCACGACGCGCCAAGGATCAAGCTATACACAGAAGCCGAAGCCAAAGAAGCTCGCGAAGATGGAGTCGACCTGGTTGAAGAGGTCCGGCTGATGGCCGAATCCAGGTCCGCCGTATACCAGCAAAGCCTCCGTCGCTATCACAGCCGGAAGGTCAAGTCCTTAGCATTCCGAGAAGGAGACCTAGTGCTCCGGCTGATCCAACGGACAGCCGGACAGCATAAACTAGCATCCCCATGGGAGGGTCCCTTCATCGTGAGCAAGGCAGTAGGCAACGATTCCTACTATCTCATAGATGCCCAAGAGGCCAAAAAGAACAAGGCGAGCAAAACTGACGAGGAGACAAAACGTCCCTGGAATGTCAGGTTGCTTCGACCATTTTACACTTGAGAGCAGGAATGTATGTATCCCTTGTATCCCTTTTGTAAGTTATGAAAAAGCATGCGCCAAGAGCGCCGTTTCCGACAAGTTTTTCGCGCACTCTACTTCTTTTCGCCAATTGGCTTGAACCCTTTCACGCGACGGCTTAGTAACGTGATCCGATTTCCGACAGCCGGCTTCCGACCAGCTACAGACCGCAACCCGGCTGTCCGGCTGGCGGGAGTAAGGCCTAGGGAACCAGCACGCGAAAAACGGCTAAGGAAAGAGTAAAAGCGAGTTGACCTGCAACTCTTCATAAAAGTGTCGGACTGCCGAAATCGACTCGTTCGACTGAAATACTATCGGCCTCACCCAGCGGCACGCTCTTGATCCGGCGACGGACCGCAAGTCGGACGTACGACCGGCAAGAGCACAGCCAAAGAGTGGGGCGGATGGGAAAAAGCGAACAAGTCGGAAGAAAGCAAGCCGGCACACAAATGATTAACAAACACACTAAAGTGCGTCATAATAAAAAAGGCGATAATATTGTCTTTACATAGGCACCCGGCATTCCGGGGATTTAATAATTTGTCTTGGCAAAAGCGAAATTACATGAACAGGAAAGTCTAGGCACCGGCTGGAGCAGGACCAGCCGGATCAACAGCAGGTGGCGGAGAATCCATCTCGACCCCTTCGTCTTCAAGCTCCTCCTCCTCATCAGAGTGAGGGTTCGGATCCGCGACGAAGAGGCATTTGTCGACGAAGTCGGCGATGGCGCTGGCTCGGGCAAGCCGGGCGGCCTTCTGTTCGGCCGAGAGCTCCTCCTCCACGCCGGCTCGCCGATACTCGAGCTGCCCCAGGTCCACCTCGTTGTACCAGGAGAGGACAAAGGACAGCGCCATGTCGGCGCCAGCGCGCGTGGCAGACCCCTTCCAGTCGATGAAGCGATCCGGCGCCTGCTCGATCAAAGAGGTGAGGCTGGAGATGTCTTGCGGCGCCGCCTCGCCGAGCCACAGCATCGGGACCAGCTCCTCAGCCGCCTTCCGGAGCTCCCAGCCAAACTTGGTGACGGGCTCGACGCGGGCAGCCAGGGACGACATGTAGTCCTCCATGGTGAAGCACTCCGAGCTGCCCTCGCCAGTCGCTCGCCCCCTGGCCTCGCGCGCATCGCCAACAGCTGCCAAGGCCGCAGCCTGCGTTTCCGGAAAGGCCGCTACAAGAAAGAAACATGTCAGAAGTCATCAAAGCCGAAATAAGCTGAAAAATGCAAATTTTCGAAGTCCTAAAGTAAGACTGGCGGCAGCCGACCAGCCCGAAGATGGAGATTCCGAAGCTCTAAAGTAAGGCTGGCGGCAGCCGGCACGAGCCGACTGCCCCCAGCCCGAAGATGGAGATTTCGAAGGATAAAAGAAAAAGACTGGCGGAGCCGGCACGAGCCGACGCCCCCAGCCCGAAGATGGAGATTCGAAGCTCTAAAGTAAGACGGCGGCAGCCGGCACGAGTGACTGCCCCCAGCCCGAAGATGGAGATTCCGAAGCTCTAAAGTGCCGGCACGAGCCGACCGCCCCCAGCCCGAAGATGGAGATTTCGAAGGATAAAAGAAAAGGCGGCGGTCGGCACGAGCCAACGCCCCCAGCCTGAAGATGGAGATAGCGAAAAAGATAAGTTTCTGCAGCCGGCTACCAACGGAGGCTGGCAGCCGACGAAAGCCGGCAAAGGGAAGGGAACATAGAAACACTCACCCGAGAAGCCACGATCAATCGCGCCAATCAGGTCCGTCCAGTGCTTGGCGGTAGCCGTCAGCTCCGTGGACTTGGCGGTGACCTCCTTCTGAAGCTCAAGCCGCTGCTTCTCCACCTCGGCCAGCCGCCGGCTCGGATCCTCCACCTTCTCCTTCTCTGCCGTCCTAAGGGAGGCAAGCTCGGCGAGATGGTTCTTCTCCAGTAGGCGCAGCCGCATCAACTCCCCATCGGCCACCTTGAGCTTGGCGGCTACAGCGCGGCCCGCCTCCTCGCTCTCGGCACACTGAGCGCGAGCAACCCGGAGATCCGACTCCAGCTGCGGGACCTTGGCGGCCTCAACTGCGAGGCAGCCGGAAAGAAATGTCAGTTAACAAAAACAAAAGAAAGAAGACATCGAGACGGAAGAAGCAAGAGCTTACCCTTGACGGCCTCCAGCTCACGAACCAAGGTGGCCCGCTCAATCTTGGCCTTGTGGTAGCTGGTCACCACCTTGTTGTACAAGACGGTGCGTCGCTCGTCGACCACCTGAAAAAGAGTCAATCGTTTAGGCGAAACCTGGGCCGGCTCCGAGCAGCCGGCCCATGCCTCGGAGGGCTACCAAGATAACAATAAAATCGCAGAGAATAAGATGGGAAGCCACCTACCTTGTCAGCATCCTCCAGCGTCGACAGCTGGGCCATAACCTCGGCGGCTTTGTTCTTCAAGCTGGCTCGGTAGCCGGAGAAAAGCATCTTCCGTAAAGTACGGTTCAAAGGTCCACGCTGACCTCATCTCCCGTAAAGTACGGGGCACTGTAGAGCAGCAGTGCCACGCGCCGGACAGGCCATCATGGCGTACGTCGGACCGTACGCGCTACAGAGCATGATGGCGACAACGACACCACCTCGCCATGCCGCTGACCTGAGCAGGCGGATGGGACGTGCCACTATGCTCAACGGCTCCCTGATGTCAGCGCCTCGGGAAGGACGGGAGCCGAAGCCGGCCATGCCGGCCACTAGACTATAGGGACTTATATGTAAAGTACCGGTGCCTATATAAGCCGGGCTACCCCCTCGTGCGGGGGACGATTGATCACTTCTCATTTCCACTAGTCTTAGAGCTGCCCTGTGAGAGAGACCTTCGTCTACCTTAGCCTCCAGGAGCAGCCGGATACAGCTCAAGGAGCACCACTGTACTGTGTCACTATCATATACACTCATAGCAGGAGTAGAGGTGTTACCTCCATCGGAGGGCCTCGAACCTGGGTACGTCGCCGTGTCGCTCGTGCCCATACCCGCATCCGGATACCGCCGTGAGACCACAAGGAACCACTTCGATTAGCCACCCTATGGCATATGTCATGACGATACCACGACAACAGCGGCCCAGCCTTCCCAGGCCGCCCCCTGCCCAACCCCAGCGCCCATCAGTGCGAGGCCAAGTGCCAGGCCAGGCCGCCCGCAGCGCCAAGGCCGGCCAGCTCCATCGCGCGGCCAGTTTCTGCGCGCTCGCACGCACGTACCTCGCCTCTTCAAGCAAATTCCCTCCAGCCATCACCCTATTTAACGACTCCCATGAGCTCACACTATATCAATTGCATAAGCCTTGTTTTACAGTACTACATCCAATAGCACCACTACCCAAAATATTTGAATCACCTTGCAAATATTCAAATTCAAATATGTGGATTTGAGTATGTTCATTATAGAATTAATTCCATGGTTCCTTTCAATATGACTCCTTCTACAAAAGTAAACCTTATGATCTTATCATACCCATCTACCAAATCCATTTAGATATTACACCTTGAACCAATATCCTTACTACATCAAACCTCTTCGCCTAGTTCACATATATTCATTTGAGTTATTTCAGTAAATGGTAATGTATCTCAATTAGGTATGCCTTGGATACTTGTGTTTGATACACTCCACCTCATATCACCCATATCTTGAGTCCAAACAACCACCATCATTCTAAATATCTTTCATACATATTTCAACCATATGTCCACTTAATCTTATTGGTTTATATTGAACTATTCAATGTACAAATGAGTTAACTGAGTAATTCAATATATCGCAAATCCATACCCAAGACTATGTGTAGTTCATACTATTTTGAGTAATTGTTGTCACACTTATTCAGTAGTATTGCTGTTGCACTATTTGTTACTTATGTGGTTCAACTCACATAAGCCGTTTCAATTTCCTTTCATGCTTTTGTAAAGCATAAAGATTCTTCAATTATATCTTGGATAATCCATCTCTTTCTAATCATATGACTTAGCCATTCCAACACCCCAAGGCCATATCTTGCAAGCCAGACCTCATGCCACACCTTAGTACCATAGAGCGATTTCCGATTGTGGTCTTGTTTGATTTTGTTGTTGTGGTTGTTGAATGGTGTGTTTATGTTGTGTTATATTTTATATTATAGTTCGTACGGAGAGGCACGTATTTTGATTAAGAGAAGTGAACGCACTTCGACTACCAAAAAGGCAAGTGACATTCAAATCCTACTTAATTTCTTTATGCATTAGTTTGAAACTAGTATGCATGGTAGGATTTTGTTTTCAAAAGTAAAGTATTATGCTATGCTTAGCAAACCCTAGTAGTGTGTAGCTACTCCTGAACCCATTGCTAGGGTACTTTAATTTTTGCTTTGCAACATCAAATGCCAAATGCTGTTTCGTTATTGGTTCTGAGTGTTTGAAAATTTAAAATTAACAACCCTAATAAAACACCTGGGTGGATTCGTTGATTGGTGGGCGGCTGCTCAGGCTCATGCACCCTAGTCCTTTAACTAGTGGACTAAAGTGATGAATCCCTGAGAGTTCGCATGTTGTTATGGTTGACCACCCAGGATTAAAGAGATTACTATGTCGTCCATGTTTTATTTAGCTTCCAGTGCAGCCTTATGGTATTATGGGATCTGCCGGGATTAAGTAAGTTCTGAGGGTTCAACTTGTTGCTAGACAGAGGGTGGTGGCCAAATGGGAACGAGTCTAGCTGGTTATGGTTGAATTTTTCTTCTGAAAGATCTTGTCTCATTCTTCTCTTGGGAAGGGTGGGTTGTAAGGTGAAAGTGCACAACCTCCCGAGAGTTAAACCTAAGATCTTAGCCGTGTCCCGGTTATGGACAATTTGAGCTTTCTAGGCAGGGAATGTACGGAAGAATCTCATCACCTTTTCTGAATGTATTTAAAATTTGTATCAACCTTGTAAAACTCATGGGAGATGTAACCATGTGATTATTCTAAAACCCATGGAGGATTTAACCATGGTGTGATTTCATAATGTCATTCAAAGATTTTCAAAATGTTTTGTTTAAATAAAATGTAGGATAAAATTAGCTTTATGCAAATTGTGCCTAAACTCCACTAGCCAAATATCATGTAGATAGTCATGCCTAAAAACTGCCACCATATAAGTGTCATTTGCCAGTACATCATTGTACTGACCTCCATTCGTGGGGCTGCATATTCAAATGTGCAAGATTTTCTAAGGAGAAGTACGTGTTAGGATCTCGAGTCTACATTCCAACATGACTGCCTGTGGCACATGAAGATGATGAAGGCTCATTGATGATTTACATTTCCGCTGTGTTTGTTCTGAACATTGTACTGAACTAGTCCATGTGACTATGCAATTTGTAAGGTTTTACTTTACCCTCTGGATCAAAGATGTAGTAATTTGATATTATTGCAATGATTACTATATTTTGTAATATGTGTGCTATCAATGATCCTGGGAATAGCACTATACACAGGTATCTTCCCTTTATTAAAAGTTAGGGTGCTACAAAATGGTATCAGAGCGTATTGTTGCATGTAGGATCGAGACCCTAGGTTTGGATTAGAAATAGGAAGACCCTAGGATATTTTTTTTGTATCTAATCCTATTTCAATTAAAAATATGTTTGGATTTATAACCTCTTGTATTCTCATCTACTTCATATTCAAAATTGGTTTCCTCTCACTTTAGATGACCACCTTATCAAAACTATCAACAAGGATTGATGATAACCATATCCCTGAAGCATGAAGAGTGATGATTCATGTGATGTTCTTTGACTCAACAAGGAAGGTTTCATGGAGGACAAATGAAGAACTTGGAGGAATACTCCGATGCAGACTGCACAACACATGAAGGTACACTGAAGGAGTAGAATAGAAACTTGAAACATCCAAAGCAGAAATAGACCAGACCACCATTAGCTCTCTTTTTATTGAAACCACGCTAGCATTAGAAAGTATTGATCTTACCAAATTGAGGTATGACCATGCTAGTTTGTTTGTGTTTAACCATGTTGCTTGATGCTTGTTAGACGTTGTTTGTAAGATGTTTTGCCTTGATATGATGTGTTTAGGGTAGGAATCTTCTTTAGAATCTTTCTATCTATTCTCATCTATACCCAACCCAGAGAATGTTTTCTTGGCAACTCGCCATGAAGAGAACAGTACTGAAACCAACCTTGATGTTTCCTATCAAGATGAAGAAGTATAGTTAGTGATATCCGCAAAACCCTAGCTAGAGATTGATAGAAATATTTTCAAAACAATTCAATAATGGGTATTAAAACATTGATTCAATTCTCCATGGAACTTTTTGTCAAACTTTTGAGGTTGACCAAGAGTTAGAATACGAGATATACCAAACTTAAAACAAGGAAATGATTGGGTGCGACATGGATTGGCCCCCATGACGACTACTCATATTGTTCGCCCTTGTTTTGAGGAATGGTAAATCTAGAGAGACGTACCTACAAGAGAGACGTCGCAGTTAAGCCTGAACCATAGGGTAAATAGATATTATGCCCCTATAGTAGGCAAGTGCTGCCAAACGTAGGACTACATTTAGTTTGAAGATCTAGCCACTAGATAAAGAGTGGTGGAAGGCTGTCGAAGATACCAATAAGCAAAGATGAGGAAAGTCATGAAGTCCTTTCATCTTGATCTCCTGATTGACCCGAAGAGTGACCCCTCAGTGTCAAAATTGGATCAACCACCATCCTATATGGATTAGAATCCCAACCATGAGGAAAATCCTACTCAAGTCACTTACAAGAGATATGTTGTTCACTATATGTGAATAAACATTCGCCTATTGGAATTAACTCAGAAGCCATAAGCCATAGGTGTTTCAAACCATGACCCAGTGCCAAGTCATATCCAAGATAAGATTAGCCTAAACCCAAGACCTAAGACTACCAACAAAAGTTTCTTTTAAGGGTGGTAGAAGCCACCCTTGGATTATGGATAGACACCAGATGCTGCATGAGATGGTACTTGGAGATGGTATCACAAGGAGTTCCCCCTGATTATAGTCAAGTAAAAGAGAATACCCATGGGATGAGTACCCTCATAATAATGGATACCGTTGATGGTATAACCGCATATGGTTTAGTGTAACGTTTTCAAAGCCCGAGGTTAACTTCTGAAATCTCCTCGGAGATGTTCGGAAAAGAAGCAATAGTGAGTATGAACCTATTAGAAGACCTGAGCCCGAAACCTTTTCTTTCTAGCCTTTCTCAAATCTCGAGGACGAGATTTTTTTAAGGGTGGTAGTCTTTCACATCCCGAAATTTTCTAAATTTTTGAATGAAAAATAAAAATAAATTTATTGTTTGATTGTTTGAAATTGATTGAAAATTCACAAAGAATTAAATTTTTTTTGGAGTTATATAAAAGTATTTTCTAAAATGTTGGTTTCCAAATATTTGCGAACAATACTCTATTTTGTTCGGAGGTTTTGAAACTTATAAAATTGTTTATTTGAGAAAACGATTTAAACCCTAAAAGGGCATTATAGCCACATAGACATGTATGTCAAATTTTGGTTTTATAAAGTTTATGTTTATGTTCCAAATTTAGTCTCATATTGAAGTATTTTTCATAACGAATCCAACGGTACCTCATTTGCATTTTTCCGATTATTTTTGAACCTCCAAATATGTATTTTCAATTTCTGGAAAAAAATAAAGAAAGGACGCGGCCAGGCCGAACGGCCTAGCCCGCGCACTCCGCCCGGCCCAGCACCGCCCGCGCGCGGCAGCCAGCGCGGCGTTGCCCACGCTGCAGCCCACCTGGCCGATTTGGCCCAACCGGACGCCCCCAACGGCCCAGCCTTCCCGGAGAATGCTCCCTAGCGCGCGCGCGCTCCGTGCATACGTTTCGCTGAAGCTTTCCTACCGTGGGCTTGGCCCGTTAATCGCGAACGAGGGAGCCAGAGTTGATCACGATTCACGAGCGAGCGCGCAAACTGCCAGGCTGGCCGGAAACGACTCCCTAGCGCGCGCGCGCGTGGGAGTATCGTTTCGCTGAACGTATTCCCGCACTGGGCTCGGCCCATTTAGCTCGTTAGATTAGTTTTTCTGATTCCGTTTGAAAAGAGCAAAAACTAAAGAAGATCTCGGGGATCGAACCCGCATGCTACTGCTAAAAGGAATGCGACGGAGCCACTTAACTAATACGTGCTGTTTGTTTCAAACGGAGGTTAAAATATTATTTTTTCTACGTTGCGTGCTATTTTTTTTTGCATGCATGCATTCATTTTTTTCTCTCTTTTTAGATTTCTTGTATTTCTCCATTTCCTCGTGACATCCCATCTCCTTTCTTCTTCCATTATCTGTAATTATTTTATTTTTTATTCTTATTTTCTTCATTTATTTCTTATTTTCTTCTTCTTTTCATGTATTTATTTTATTTTTACCTTATTTGAAAAACATTTTTTTCATGATATTTTTTGTTCTATATGATTTCATTTTGTTCCTCATTATGATTTTTTTGTTCCTCATTATTAAATTTCTATTCCCCTCGGCCTATAAGGTTGCTCGTCATTATAAATGGTTTTGTTACCCATAAAATACTGGTTGTTCTTTATATGCCTAAGTTGTTCCTCACTATAAATGAGTTTGTTCCACTAAACTTATAGTATCTTTCCTCATATAACTCTATGTTGTTTCACTGGTTTTGTTCATCTCAACCTATATGGTTTTCATCATATGCCTCCAAGTTGTTCCATCTTAGAAATGGTTTTGTTCCCCTCCGTTCAGGATGTTGTTCCCTACCGTCTGGTTCTGTTTCGTTGTTCCCCTCCGTTCAGGATGTTGTTCCCTACTGGGTGGGTTGTTGTTCTTCTCCAACTAGGATGTTGTTCCACTCCACCTAGGCTACCGTTCTCCTATGTTTAATCCATTTTTTCCGTCCGTCTAGGCTATTATTCCCCTCTGTATAGGATGTTGTTCCCCTCCGTCTAGGTTGTTGTTTCCCACCATCTAGGTTGTTTCCCATTGGCTAGGCTGTTGTTCCCCTCCGTGTAGGTTGTGTTGTTTCCTCCGTCTAGGATATTGCTCCACTCTGTCTAGAATGTTGTTCCCCTTGATCCAGGCTATGTTGTTCCCATCTGCCTAGGTTGTTGTTCCCGTCAGTCTAGAACGTTGTTCCCCTTTGTATAGGCTGTTGTTCCCCTCCGTCTAGGTTGTTGTTCCCGTCAGTCTAGAACGTTGTTCCCCTCTGTTTAGGCTGTTGTTCCCCTCCGTCTAGGTTGTTGTTCCCCTCCGTGTAGGTTGTGTTGTTTCCTCCGTCTAGGATATTGTTCCACTCTGTCTAGAATGTTGTTCCCCTTGATCTAGGCTATGTTGGTCCCATCTGTCTAGGTTGTTGTTCCCCTCTGTCTAGGCTGTTGTTCCCCTCCATCTAGGTTGTTGTCCCCCTCCTTCTAGGTTGTTGTTCCATTCCATCTAGGTTGTTGTTCCCTTTCGTCTATGTTGGTGTTCCCCTCAGTCTAGGATGTTGTTTCCCTCTGTTTAGGACGTTGTTCCCCTCCATCTAGAATGTTGTTCCCCTCCGTCTAGGACGTTGTTTCCCTCCGTTTAGACTATTGTTCCCCTCCGTCTAAGATGTTGTTCCACTCTGTCTAGCCTCTTGTTCCCATGTGATGTTAATTTTTTGTTCCATGTGTATATGGGGTTGTTCCTTATATGTTTCATGTTGTTCGTAGCGATGATTTTGTTAACCTCATTCCTTATTAGGTAGAAATTTGTACGGAGTAAGTTCATATGTTTTACACAGGTGGGCTTTCATTGTGAGGGTTTCTCAAGCACAAAAAGGTGATCATTAATTCATATCCTTGTTCTTTATTAACTTTACTTCATATAGTGAATGTACCCGCACACAGACAAAATTCTGGGCCCGCCACTGCACGTTTGTCCCATGCATGTACAAGTCCTGAATCTTCCATTTACTCCCGTGATCCTAAATTAGTTGTGGCATACTTCTCTAGATTTACATATATCTGCATGTCAAAAGTTATACATACATATTTAGACAAATTTAATTTAAGTAATTTAGAACGGAAGGTGTAGTAGAATAATAAAACAAAAAAATCAGTTATACATAACGCATGCATGTTTTCGTACATGTGCATGCATCGATCATGTGCAAAAAAAAGGGCAAGCTAGGCAGCTGTTGTATACTTGTATGTACGCATGCATCCATGCCCGAAGAAAAAAACGCTAGCAGCAAAGCTAGCCAGCTGACTCCCTACGCACACGTCTATCGATCAGTCGGCAGTTGCGTCGGCGGACAAAGCGCTGGTTAGAGCCCGCGTCTCCAGCTAGTACCACTGGTTTAGTCCCACCTGGAAAGTTTAGAGAGAAAACAACCGGTTTAAATAGTGGATCAATCTCACAGCAGACATCCAGCTACGGTTCAAATCGTGCACAGCCCCCCGCGACAGCGTTAAATGCTAGGCTGGCCACGAAACTACCGAATTGGGCCACAAAACTAAAAGGCCCATCCATGCGACAGCGGACAGCCGGTTCGGCGAGTATAATGGGCCGTCAATTGAAAGCCCAGTCTAGTGATCCTTGTGCGAAAGGAAAGGTGCGAGGCGCGCGGGCGCCAGCGAGGAGGACCCGGCTGGCCGCTGTGCCTTGATGCAATGAAGCCCCGTACGTGCATGCCTGTTCCCTGTGCGGTTGGTTGACTTCCATTTTCATTCTACCACTACATGTACGTCTTTATTTTTATCTTTTTTGTTCTTCTTTCTTACATTTCTTTTTCTTTTTCATGTTATCATTCATCTTTGTTTCATTTCTTCTTTCCTTTATTTTTTTTTCTTTTTTCTTCTTTCTTACTATGCATTCTTTTATAAACGTACGACTTCTTGTTATTTTATTTCTTCTTTCTTACATTTTTTATTAATTTTTCTTTTCTAATTTTTTATTTTTTTGTTTTATTTCTTTTTTTCCATCTAGGCCGTTGTTTCTCTCCGTCTAGGCTGTTGTTTCTTTCCGTGTAGGTCGTTGTTCCGCTCCGTGTAGGTCGTTGTTTCCCTTTTCCTAGGCCATTGTTTCCCTCCGTGTCGGTCGTTGTTCCCCTCCGTCTAGGCCGTTGTTCCCTTCCGTGTAGGTCGTTGTTCCGCTCCGTGTAGGTCGTTGTTCCCCTCCGTGTCGGTCGTTGTTCTCCTCCGTGTCGGTCGTTGTTCCCCTCCGTCTAGTTCGTTGTTCCCTTCCGTGTAGGTCGTTGTTTCGCTCCGTGTAGATCGTTGTTTCCCTTTTTCTAGGCCATTGTTCCCCTCCATCTAGGTCGTTGTTCCCTTTCATGTAGGTCGTTTGTTCCGCTCCGTGTAGGTCGTTGTTTCCCTTTTTCTAGGACATTTGTTCCCCTCCGTGTCGGTCGTTGTTCCCCTTCGTCTAGGTCGTTGTTCCCTTCCGTGTAGGTCGTTGTTCCGCTCCGTGTTGGTCGTTCTTCCGCTTCGTGTAGGCCGTTTTTTCCCTTTTCCTAGGCCATTGTTCCCCTCCGTGTCGATCGATGTTCCCCTCCGTCTAGGCTGTTGTTCCCTTCCGTGTAGGTCGTTGTTCCGCTCCGTGTTGGTTATTGTTCCGCTCCGTGTAGGTCGTTGTTTCCCTTTTTCTAGGCCATTGTTCCCCTCCGTGTCGATCGATGTTCCCCTCCGTCTAGGCCGTTGTTCCCTTCCGTGTAGGTCGTTGTTCCGCTCCGTGTTGGGTCCGCTCTGTGTAGGTCATTGTTTCCCTTTTTCTATGCCATTGTTCTCCTTTGTGTCGGTCGTTGTTCCCCTCCGTCTAGGCCGTTGTTCCCTTGTGTCTAGTCTCTTGTTACTCTCCATCTAGGTTGTTGTTCTCCACCATGTAATCTATTGTTCCCCCTCCATTTAATTTCTTGTTCCCATCTGTCTAGTGTGTTGTTCCCCTCTGTCTATTTTGTTATTCCTATCTGTCTAGGTTGTTGTTCCCATCTGTCTAGTGTGTCGTTCCCCTCCGTCTATTTTGTTGTTCCTATCTGTCTAGGTTGTTGTTCCCATCTGTCTAATGTGTCGTTCCCCTCCGTCTATTTTGTTGTTCCCACCCATCTAGGTTGTTGTTCCCATCTTTCTAGTGTGTCGTTCCCCTCCGTCTATTTTGTTGTTCCCACCCGTTTAGGTTGTTGTTCCCATCTTTCTAGTGTGTTGTTCCTCTCCGTCTATTTTCGTTGTTCCCTAGTGTAGAGTGAGTTGTTCTGAAAATTTTGTTCCTTTCGTTTTAGAAAACCAGTTTCGTAACTTTTTTTTGTCTTATTGTTGTATTTTTATTTTTCCTACTATTTTTGTGATTTGTTACCTTATCCAGAAATTATTTTTCAGCATTTTTGTAGCTAGTGAACTTGCGACAGTCCATTAGAAGGACTAGTACGTGTGACAAAAGGTCTCACAAAACAGAAAAGATTTGCATGTCATCCAGCAGACTTAGAAGGAGTAGCTTTAATTTCTCTCAAGCTAGCTAATAGCAAAGTACAAAACAAAAAGGTTCACATGCCCGCCATGCTCAGATGCATAGCTAATTTGGTGTTTACCGTAGTTAGCAGCAATAGACTGACATGCATGATGCATACAGATCACGAGGCCAGGAAAATGCAGCACATGCATGAAGGAGAGGTGCGGGGCAGTGAAGGGTTATGGGCAGCAGTAGCAGTTAGCAACTAGCGCTTGAATTTTCAACCAACGTGCGTGAGTACGGGTCAAACTAGTAACTGTAGACTAAGTTTGGCAAACATGGAATTAAATACATGCATGCAGTCCTTGTACTTCAGAGATAGAATTAGATACATGCAGTGACGATGGACTGCGTTTGCCAGACCGGAAGCAAGTGAGAGAAGATTAGAATTTAATACGCTCTCACAGCTGTCAGCTATATATTGACCAAATTTTGTTTTCTATAATTTTTTCCTTTTATCTCCAATGGTTGGGTGCCCATGTTCACCTAGTACATGTCGTCAGGTAACGATAGCGATCAGCTAACTTTTCCTGTTTTTTCTTCGTAAATAAATACAGCGACACTAAGCTAGGCACGTAGATGAAAGGGAAAAAAAGCAAAGCAACCTAGCTATCTAGCCACGTGAAAGAAAATAATATAAAAACGCAAAGCAGCTGTTGTCAGCTGGACATGCAACGGACGAGGCATACAGCGTGTGGTGACCCTGCATACTACTGCATGTTGTAGTATGCCAGTCGTTGATATAACATTCGCGAAGTACCAATCCGAAAATATTACATCCCTCATAGTAGTACAACAGAACATAGCAGGTCCATAACTCATTCATACATTATTACAAACCATATATACATATCATCCTGGAGCTCCTCTTGGGTCCTGAGTTCGAGGCGAACCCAACTTAGCTTACAATATAGAAGTCTTACTAGGTTATACATTTATCCCCGCGAGCAGTTAAATACTAGAAGTTCGGACTGCTCGGTACTACTACTACTACTACTGGTTCTAAGATTGTTCTCCTCTGAATCCCTCTCCGTTTCCGTAGACTATCAGATAGTCAACTCCTTCAACACCTCCTGAGAGGTCTGGTTCTTCGTAGCCGATGATGTTGGCTCCTTCAGGGTTGTCGTTGTCCTCCTCCAGATGATTCAGACAGTCTAAGCAAGGGATTAAAGAGTGGTATGAGTACGAGCGTACTCAACAAGTTCATATTAGGAAAGAGGTGTTTAATGCACTAACTACGGTACCGGACCAGAAAGTCCGATACCATGCAAGTTTTGATAACCATTTCTTCAAAAGGGTTGTTTTTATTCAGAAGAACTATGTCCGTCAGCCTTCACCGGTTGACTAGAACTTCATGGAGTTCCTTTCCAGCGTTCAGCCCAAATCCCGAACAGGAGTGACTGGTCACGATTGTTACACTGCAGTGTGTTGCTTTACCCATAAGAGATCTTAACCTTGGTGCCAACCGGGCATATTCCCCGTCCACACTTCCTTTGGTGTGAGGCCCGGTATAAGGTCCTAGTCAATCATGTTCCTCCGCTACCTCGAACACCCACCCTTTGTTGCATGCCCCGACCCTGGGTCCACGCCGGTTCACTTACGCCAATTAAGGCTGGGCCCCGACCACGACAACAATGCTGGGCTCTACCATACACTCCTACGCCGGTAGCTGCAACCCATCATAGACCGCATTACCGTGGGGAATTAGAATGGGATCCCCACCCTCCGGTTGTTCCGCAAGACACAACTGCTACGGTAAGCATTGCATTACCGTGGGGAATTAGAATGGGATCCCCACCCTCCGGTTGTTCCGCCAGATACAACTGCTACGGTAAGCGCATCCGTTGATGAACGAGAGGTGGAAACACTTTTGACTACTCCGTCCCACTCCAGATCTTATGGTTAACACGGGTATTACGGCACAAGAATCACTGGACGACATTTGTTGTTTAATCCTAGATGGATATAAATGTAACATCCCAGGTTTGTCCCGACCCGGCGATGCTACCTCATTAGTTAAAATAACGGGAAGTTTGGGAGAACAATAAAATCGGACAGCAACTCCTTTGTCTATGGGGCCCGCCACTACTTGCAACTTTAGTGACAATATTCAATATATAGCAACCATGTATAGTTTTGCAAACACCATGCGCACAACCCATAGTTCTCAAACGGTCCAATAGAGATACGGAATAAATAAACGAGCGCCCAAAGGCTTACAGTTGACAAAAGAAGTGATATGAAGCTAAGCCTAGCAGACCAGAATTAAATCCCTATAGGGAGATCTAGAAAATGTAATGTCTAGATGAGGTGTGTCGTGTAGATAGATGATGTACTACTCCCGCCCATGCATGTTTCTATGCTGAGAACCTGAAAACCAAATAAAAACAGAGAGAGGAAACAAGTGTGAGTATACGATACTCAGCCAAGTACAATAAGAGCTGAAAGTTTCACAAGTACAGGCAGAAATTAGATGGTGATCATAATCATGAATATCTCTGGATACTGAATAAGTTCACAAGTGAGACTCCCCGGAATGGACACATCCCGTGTCACAAAGCTTCGGGGACTGAAATAGACATAGCGGACAGTTCACAACGGTCGTCACCGGAAATGTCGGCATATGTCTAAACTGAACGCTGAATTCTGAGATGATAACTTCGATACATTGAACTATAAGATTGTGCAGAACACTTAACACTCAAACAGAAGAAACAACGGAAGATCCCCCAGAGGGAGCGAACATACAAGAAAATCCAACATGCACTTGCCTTAAATTTGAAGTTCAATTTTCAGCTCTCGCACCAAAAGTTCCAGAACCTGTGGTTAAACCACTATTAAAATACTGTACCAAAATAACACACGGATAGTAGCTTGAATTACTACAGAAAAAGAAAGCCCCGGCCACTCAAGCAATTCAGCCAGCTACCAAAACTAATCATACTGTACTAAGCGCACTACTGAATCTAGCTTCCCAATTCCAGCAACCATCCATGCGTACAGCTATAGCACCGGACGTTCCTTGGTATGCAAATAGCATAGGATACTAAAATTGACTAATACGTGCGGTCCTGATGCAAAATTCTAAACCATTATTTATCGTTTCAGATCGAAGATGGAATCAGAGATCTGGTCACTACCGAACTGCACATAAGTATAGAATCAGGAAGCTACTGGCCGAAACTTTGCTCTCAGGAAGCTACTGGCCGAAACAAATAGACACTACCTCAACCAACGCGGTGTCCTCAAGCTATCTTATGGGTTCTTAGAGGAATAAAACAAGAATCGATCCACTAACCAGCCGTAATATCGTTCTGCTACAGAGAAACCTGCGCGCAGTTACTGGACATGATGGGTACCTCTTCAAGCAGTAGATGGCGGGTCGAGGTCAACCACGGGAGGCTCCCTCCGACGGAGGCTGCAGCGGATTCAGGCGGCGGCGGGCGGAACCAGCGACGACCCCAAAGGCGGCGGGCCGACGGTCGCCGTAAAGCCTAACCCTAGTTGGCGGCGGGGATTGGGTATCTTCGTGAAGGCTGACCTGGCCTGGTCGAGAGACTTTTATTTTCTCTTTTTTTTCCCTATCTGAAACTGTTTAGTACCCTACTCTAAAAAAACCAAAGACTAAGACTAAAAGAAATTCCAAGGTACTTATAGTCTTTTTCGAAAAACTTGACGAGACGAACCCAACCATGACCTCAGATTTTCCCCGTTCGACTTATCGACCAAAAGGTCAAACTTTAGTCAATCTTCTAGGTTTATGTGATATATAACTTTTATGAAAGCCGGGATATTACAATAAACCCTTGCAATGGAACCTCCACCATATCAACACAATCCATGGTTCCATTGCCCACCACATAGTCATATTCATAGTTATGAAAATAGTGGTTTTGCTTTTTATGCAATAGTGATAAACATAGTACTTTGCAAGTAATTTGGTAAAAATACTCGAATGACATGAGCAAGCGATGAACTTGCCTGAACACTGCAAAGTTTTGCAGTTGGATGGTGTGGACTGACCCTTGTCCTCTGCCTCTGAAAAATAGCATCATTGTCCAATAAGGGCAATGGTTAAAGAAGCAATTATGCATGATTCAGCTTTTAGGGTTGTTTCCCCCCTCTCCCGGAGTTTATTATTTTATGTAGAAGGTTAATACTAAGAACAATTTAGGGATACTCAGTTTAGGTTAAAATACAACCTTGAAATGTTGTCAAGGTGTTTTTAAAGTCCAAATGCACTAATGGACTTATTTTTATATTGAAAATAATATGTGTGATTTAAATGATTATTTAAATCATCAAATTGAGACTTATTCTTAATTATCTTCAAAAATTCCCTCTCATATTTTATTTAGATAGAGAATTTTATGCTGATCAATTTTCATATTTTTAATTATTTTTTTAGAGCTTTTATCTATTTTCTATTTAATTCCAAAGTTTCAGTTTATGAATTGTGAAATGTCACAATTGCCCCTAGGTCCCACCTGTCAGGGTGGCCCAACGGCTTAGGTCGGCCGACCCACCCGGTCCGGCCCGACCACCCCACTCTCTCCCTCTCTCTCTCGCGCGTGTCCGAACCCTAACCCTAATCCCCTCTCTGGCGACCTGCGTCGCCTCCGCCATCGCCGCTCGATTCCGGCGAGCTCCGCCGGACTTGGCCCTCGCCGTGGGGCGCAATCGACTCGCCTCATGACGGCGCGTCGATCTGTCCACGTCGATCTGGAGCACGTGTTGCTCCAGCTCGTCCTCGACCTCCTCTGCGGCGGCTTGGGTTGACGGGATCCGTGGCGATCCTGCCGCTCCCTGAGCTTCTGGCGCGGTGACGCCGCCGTGGACCTCACCGCGGTGGTGCGGGTTGCTGCGGCGCTTGTCGGAGCCTGGCCTGGCCTGGCCAGGTGCTGCCGAGTTCTCGGCGCGCGCCGCCGTGGCCGCCATGGCCCCGACTCCTGCCTGCTCGCCCTGTACGTGCGCCACCCTTCTCTCACCCTGCCTGTTCTTCTTCCTCCTCCCGTAGCTCGCCATGGCTTCCCTCCTCGTCGAGGTGCCGCCGTGCACGCTATGAACCCTAGCTACCGTGCTGTCCTATTCGTCTACTGGCTATGCTTATGCTGCTGCTGTGTGCTATCCTGGCTCTCGCTCATGAATTCATGCTTGAGCTTGTAAAAGCTTGCATTTCTTGCTAGAATCCTGCCCTGTGCCTCTGTCTTGCTTCTATGCTTTCCTGGAACTCATGTGTATTCATATATGCTTCAATAGCTTGATTGCAGTATGCAATTTTTGCAAAATTGCAAGTGCCTGAGCTTCTGTGGCTATTTCTTGTGCTCAAATTCATGATTATGCTAAACTGAGTATCACTGTGGCTTATCTGTGCTATACAGTGATGAATTTATATGTTTGGCTGGTGTATTATGATCCAGTGGTTCATCAAGCATTTGATGTGCTTCTGGATACAATCATAAGGTTATTAATTGATTATCTGTGAAGCATCTCTTGCTTACTGTGGCTGTTTAAGTCCTACAAGTACTGTGTGATGCTAGCCTTGGCTCTAGCATGCTCTGCCAAGCCCTGATGATCATAAGATCATTGGTTACTTGGTGAAGGGCTGCTGTGCCATGCTTGTGTCTGGCTGGTGCTCTTCCTTGGCCTGTGTGGCACTCAAGCCTGTGCTGGTGCATGCCCTTGCATACCCCAGCACCTGCTGCTGCTTGCAGTGATCATCTAGATCATATGCAAGGCTCTGGTGCTTAGTTATCTTGTGTATGTCATTTGTCTATGTAGCTTTTCATGATTAAATGGACAAATGAGATGAACTGTTTCTGCAGTAATGATTCTTTAATTAAAGTGATATGAACTAGAAGGATGCCAACACTTGTTGGGAACCCTAGCTCCTTCTGAACCCTATGGGTGATGATGGATGGTTCTGTTGGATGATTTAGTGGGTATGAGGTGGCCCTGACAGCCTTTTGGTGCTGTCCAAGGGTAGCTCCCCCTCTCTGTAGCTTGCTGTGGTTGGTGAATGTATTACTGGCTAACCCCTTGTTGGATTACCAGTGTTCTTTGATGTTGACAAAAAAGATTAGACATATATTGTCTAACTGTCTGATGGTTTAGCTACCATAGGTGATCAAGTGAGTCTGTGTGGCTGGTTAGGGATTAAATCCATGTTGGATTTCTCTGTTTGTGTTCTTGTGTGGACACAACCAGTGTTCCCTGGATAATCTCCTTCTTGCTATACATCAGTTTGCTTGCACCAAATGGCCTGGCAGCCAGATGATGATACAAACTGGGTTTCCTACCCTTCTGTGCTCCTGTGATGCATAGCATGCTTATATATGAGCAAAACCTGTGTTTGCTCAGGTTATTTTGTGTATACCTCACTCCAGCTCCTAGGATTTGGGTGTTGGTGTAGAGGATTGCTTCTGGATGCTGTTTATGCTTGCTGCTCCTCCTGGCTAGCTGATGATGCTTGTTCTGTTTCTGTGTATGGCTGGAACTAGTGGAACAAAGTGACTGTTCTACTGTTCGAGCTGTGCTTGTGTTCTTGCTGTTCTTGAGACTTACCCTGCTGTCGATGCAATGCTTAGGGTTTACTGTTGGAGAGGCTTTTATATGATCTCCTCTCCTTCTCTGGTCGACAACAAGGCCTGGCAGCCTGTTGGTGACTCACCAGCTGTGTGTGTGTGGTGTGCTGCATGCACACTGCTGTGTGAGCAGCCTAGCTGTGTGTGTATGCACATTCTTGGTATTTGGCTTGTGTCTTGGCTGAGAGTGGATCAGCTCGGCAGCTTTGGTCATATCCTCTACCATTTCATTTGATTTCTGACCTGCCAAGTGGCATTGCCACTTGGCATAACACTTGTTTTATTTTTGTTTTGTGTTTGTGTGCAGGAATCAATATGATGCTAATATGGACATGAAGATCCTCAAGTACAAGAATAAATGAAGCTTAGCTTGTAGTGTTAGGATAGATCATTGATTTGTATTTTTCTTTCTTTTTATTTTTCCATTTGTTCAATACTTGTAATCTGTTGTAATATTCTTTTATTTCATTTCTGGATATTGTAAAGACATTGTATCTTGTGTGTTAATCAATAAAGCTCAAGGTTTTCTCTAATGAGCTTTACTTATCAATTGTCTTGTTCAATATTGTTTAATATTTATTATTTATTTAATGAATTTCCTCACAATTGAATTATGAGATAATTATTTAATGTTTGAATTTGAAAATTTAAATTCAACTTAGGTTTGAATTCAATCATGCAACTTAAGTTAGAATTCAATCATGCAACTTAAGTTGTGATGCAATCTCTCCCCTCTCTTCTCAAAACCCTAATCTAGTTAGGTGAGATCCAAGTTTGTCGCACTCTCGAAACCCTAACCCTGTAAGGTGTCGAGAGAGAAACTTGTCCCCCTTGATGCAGTTTTTGTTTAAAAGCGAAATTTTAATTTGCAATGCAAGGCACATCCCTTTCTAAAATCTACCCTCGATCGTCTCTAAACCTGGGACATTACAGCCTTTCCCCCTTAAAGAAAACTTCGTCCCGAAGTTGTGGTTGTAATACCTGAACAGTTCGGGGTATGTTTTCCTCGGTCTTCTTCCTTTTCCCAGGTGGCTTCCCTCTCGGGGTGATGCTTCCATTGTATCTTGCAGTATTTTATAGCTTTATTCCTGAGTTGCTTCCAGCTTTCTTCGAGAATCTTCGTTGGCTTCTCGATGTATGTCAAATCTGGTTGTAACTCGAGCTCAGCATGTGATACTGGCTCATCTGGGGTCTTTAATCATTTTCTGAATTGTGATACATGGAATACATTGTGAACTTGAGCTAGCCTTCCCGGTAGATCCAATTCAAAGGCTAAACCTCGGTTCTGACTCAGTATTTTGAAAGGTCCGATGTATCTAGGGCTCAACTTTCCCTTTACTCCGAATCTCTGAAGACCTTTCATCGGGCTCACCTTTAGATATACCATATCTCCAACTTGTGGCTCCCAAGTCCTTCTCTTTTGATCTACATAGCTCTTCTGTCGACTTTGAGCTATCTTCAGTCTATCTCTTATGATGTCAATGATGTGTTGCTTTTCCTTGACATAATCTGGGTTGAACTCCTTGCTTGATCCAGCTTCATACCAGCATATTGGTGATCTACACTTTCTTCCATATAAAGCTTCGAATGGTGCCATCTTGATACTGCTTTGATAACTATTGTTGTAGGAAAACTCTGCTAATAGCAAGTGTTCTTCCCATGATCCTCCGAAGTCTAGGGCACAAGCCCTAAGCATGTCCTCTAGGATCTGGTTAGTTCTCTCAGTTTGTCCACCTGTCTGGGGATGATAGGCGGTACTATAATCCAACTTGGATCCTAAAGCTTCATGTAGTTGCTTCCAAAATGCTGACGTGAACACGGATCCTCGATCCGACACGATCTTCTTGGGCACTCCGTGTTTACTCACGATCTCTTTGATATAAAGATCAATGAGTTTTTCTCCTTTGTCTTGCTGATTCACCGCTAAGAAGTGTGCACTTTTCGTCAACCGGTCCACGATTACCCATATCATGTCCTTCTTTTTATTGGTCATGGGTAGTCCGGTGATGAAATCCATTCCTATCTCCTCCCATTTCCATTCTGGAATAGGTAAAGGTTGTAACTTTCCTGCCGGACTCTGGTGTTCGGCCTTCACTCTTTGGCAAGTATGGCATTCCGCCACATACTGTGCTATTTCTCTCTTCATGTTGTTCCACCAGAATAGTTCCTTTAGATCCATGTACATCTTTGTACTTCACGGATGGATGGAGTATGGTGTTTGATGGGCTTCCCGGAGTATTACTTCCTTGATCTCTGAAATATCCGGAACACAAATCCTCTTCTGGAACCACAATGATCCCATCTCTCCACGGTGAAATTCTGATGGTCTTCCTTCATCAATCCTCCTCATCTCCTCTACGATGAATGGATCATCTAATTGACCCATGATTATCTCATTCTTGAGGTTGACATTCATTTCATCGGCTACTTGCAAAGCTGATAGTCCTTCGTGAGCTTCTTTCTCCCAAAGTTGTATTTGGGCTTGGCTTATTTCCTTCTTCAACTCCGGTGAAATTTCTGGTTCTATTCCGCCAGTACTCTTCCTGCTCAAGGCATCTGCTACAACATTAGCCTTTCATGGAGTATAATTGATGGTCAAATCATAGTCCTTGATCAATTCAAGCCATCTTTTCTGACTCATATTGAGTTCCTTTTGAGTGAAGAAGTACTTGAGACTCTTATGATCCGTATAGAGCTCACACTTGGCTCCATAGAGAAAATGTCTCCAAGTTTTGAGTGCAAAAACAACTGCTGCTAATTCTAAATCATGAGTTGGATAGTTTACTTCATGAGGTCTGAGTTGCCTCGATCCATAAGATATAACTTTCCGGTCTTGCATGAGTACACATCCCAATCCATGTTTGGATGCGTCGCAGTACACGGTGTAATCCTTGCCATCTTCCGGAACTGCTAACACCGGTGCTGTGGTGAGTTTTTCTTTCAGAGTTTGAAAACTCTTCTCACACTCATCAGACCACACGAAAGGTGTGTTCTTCCTTAGCAACTTGGTCATTGGTCCTGCTATCTTGGAGAATCCTTCAATGAATCTCCTATAGTATCCTGCCATCCCCAAGAATCCTCGGATTTCCTTGACGTTCTTGGGTGCTTCCCAGTCCAAAACTGAGGCTACTTTGCTTGGGTTTACTGCTATCCCATCCTTACTAATAACATGACCAAGAAATTCTACTTGATAAAGCCAAAACTCACACTTACTGAACTTGGCGTACAGTTGATGTTCCCTTAGTGTTTGTAACACTATCCTAAGGTGTTCAGCATGTTCAGCTTTGTCCTTGGAATATATCAAGATATCATCGATGAATACGATGACAAACTTGTCTAAGCATGGCATGAAGATCTTATTCATGAGATTCATGAATATTGCTGGGGCATTGGTTAGTCCAAAAGGTACTACGAGATACTCATGATGTCCGTACCTCGAGACAAAGGCTGTTTTCGGAACGTCTTCCTTCTTGATCTTTATCTGGTGATAACCGGATCTTAGATCAATCTTGGAAAAGACTCCCGCGCCTCTAACTTGATCAAAAAGATCTTGGATTCTAGGAAGTGGGTACTTGTTCTTGATTGTAACATTGTTCAGATTCCTGTAGTCTCCGCACATTCGTCGACCTCCATCTCTTTTATCCACAAATATCACAGGTGATCCCCATGGTGAGATACTCTCTTGTATGAATCCTTTCTGTTCCAGGTCATCCAATTGTTCCTTGAGTTCTTTCAACTCTTTAGGCCCCATCTTGTATGGTGCTTTAGCAATGGGTGCTGTTCCTGGAATTAGGTCGATAGTAAATTGTATCTCCCGATCTGGTGGCATTCCAGGTAATTCCTTAGGGAATACATCTTGGAATTCATTGACCACTGGAATGTCTTCGAGTTTCACTTCCTTCATACTGTTCAGCTTCAACTCCACTTCAATCTGAGTATGCTTATCTCCTTGGTAAATGATTCTATCTCCACCTGGGCTTTTCAAAGATACTGTTTTATGGGTACAATCTATAAGTGCGCCATTCTCCTCTAACCAGTTCATACCAAGAATGACATCAATGTCCTTCATCGGTAAAATGAACAGGCCTGCGTCAAACGCACACTTATTGATCATGATGACTTGTCCAAGTTTAGTGTAGGTTACTAATATCGTTCCCCCCGCAGAAAGTATGGTTATTGGTTTATCTAGTTTATTGCATCTAATCCCATGTTTGATGATGAATTGCTGGGAAATGAATGATGTAGTTGCACCAGTATCAAAAAGTACTTTGCCAGGATGAGTGAGTATCTGGAGCGTACCTATCACTGCTTGATCGGAGTTAACCACCTCCTCCAAGCTGGTGCAGTTTAGCTTGCCGAAGGGTTTCTTGTTCTTCCAACCCCCTCTGGTGTTTCCTCCTCGGCTTCCTTCTCCTCCTGACTGACCTCCTCCATCGTTTCTTCTCTTGGGGAAGTCTTTCAGCATATGCCCCTCTTGACGACAACCAAAGCATATGATCCTTGGCTTCTTGCAATCCTTGGCAAAATGCCCTGTGAATCCACAGCTTCTGCAAACTATTTGATTTGCAGTCTGGAATGCTTGGTTCTTCCTACTACCGTAGTAGTTGCTGTTGTTGTTTTTGTTGTTGTTGTTGTATCTTGGTTTAAAGCTCAAACTCATGTTTGGCTTGTTGCTGATATACCTCTTAGGCTCATATTTGTCCTTCTTCCTCTTCTCCTCCTGTAATTGTTTGAAGTCATCTTCCAGGGTGATGGCTGCATCCACCAATTCCTGGAACTCTGTTGCTCTCATCATTCTGAGTTGCACTTTAAACTGGGGACTTAATCCCCGCAAGAACCTCTTCTTCTTTTTGTCCTCGGTATTGACCTCCTCAACGGCATACCGAGACAACTTCGAGAATTCTCTGACATAAGTCAGAATAGCATTGTCTTTCTGCTCAAGACTCTCAAATTCTCGACGCTTCAACTCCACAATGCTTTCAGGGACATTGGATTCCCTGAACTTCCTCTTAAACTCTTCCCAGGTAAATACCTTCTCAGCCGGATAAACGGCTACTATATTGTCCCACCATGATGCGGCAGGTCCACACAACAAGTGTGTAGCATAACGGACCATCTCCGGTCGTTGCAACCAACAGTATTGAGCTTTCGCTCCGTGTCCATAAGCCAGTCTTCCGCGTCCATCGGCTCGGGCGCGTATGCAAAAGATATTGGCTTTGTGTTCTGGAAGTCTGCCAAAGTGACTCCCTGATTCTCATGTCTCTCAACTCTGTTCGTTGCAGCAGCTCCTGGAAAAATCTATTCGCTGTTCCAGTCACACTGTCTTTCTTCCACCATCTGCATGTACTGGACAAAGTTCGCTGCGTCATGGGTGGTGGTGGTGGTGGAAACTGGGTCCGGGCTGTTTCATCAGCCTCCGCCTTCTGTCTGGCCTCGCGCTCGATGCGCTGCTCTTCACTCTCCTCACTCGGCGTTCCCGACATATCCCCCTAGTTCTGCAACACAAAGTGGTACTCATAGTTACTCCATGCGCAAGTTTTCTGAGCTCAACTTTGTGCACAGAACTAGTCACGCAATGGAAATCAAGAAGCAAATGCAAATCATACAAAACATATACCTGTATATACATACATAAGTGGTCTTATTACAATACTCAGTAGCGATGTGAGTATGCAAACTCACTTATTAAAGTATATGTACAAATTTATACAAATATTACATAGTACAATACATGTGGTACAACTGTATTGTAGTCACGCCTCCCATGGTGGTTTCTAGTCGTGCTTCACTCCCGGTACATCCCAGGCTTCCATCCGGTCGAACGTGAAGTCCTCCTGACAGAATTTGGAACATAGGGTCTTCCCGTAGGCTTGTAGTCGGAATCGGATGATGTTCCGAGGGAAAAATCTGTGTTCATGAACTGGTCATTTAGTGCATCATAGTCCACCCATCGGGTGTACTCCCCGGTGACTCCGCCAAAGGTATTCCCACCTTCAGTATCAGACTCAATCAGCATAGGATACCCCTCAATATCTCCTCTATTATACTGATCGTCCTGAAACTGGGTTGTGGCATCATCATTCATCTCAGGATTATACTTAACTGAATCACTAGGGTTTCCAGTATCTGACCCCCAAGGCCAACCTGTTGAGTTTTCTATAGGAGTCACGGAACGCTGATGGTTTCCGGATTCCTCGCCACCTTCATAACCTCCATAGGAGTTATTAGGAAAATACCTAGGAGTAATAGGTGTGGTTTGCTGTTCTGGATGGTCAATGCTAATGTAATCACCAGCTGAGTAAACTGGTGTATGCACCACTCCCTCAATGGGTTCCTTTCCTTTTGTCTCCTCCTTGGGCTCGGTGAACTCTTCTAGCATTGTATCAATTGCTCCCGTCAAATGACGGTTCAACTAAAAGAACAATGATAGTAAGTTACGGCTATTGTCCATGTATTTTGCAGCTTCAGCTGGTTTGCGTTTGGCGTATTTAAAATGGTTCAGCATGGGATCATCCTCTTCCTCCAAGTGAGGAATGTGGGTAAATTCGGAACCCATAAGCTCTTTCGTCTTATGTTCCCGGATATCGGTTATGGCTCTCATAACAGCTATATGATAGGCTGTGTTGATGGTTCTGGCTTCTCCTGCTGGCATAACTACGCTCATTCCCAAAGATTCGGGAAGTCGTAGCCCTACTCTACACTTTGAACCAATATTTCATCACTTGGATTTGGGAATCGCACCCAAATTCAAGTAACATGGCACGTAGAATGTCTGCAAGTCCTCCGTCGTATTCACTCAAGTTTGACGTCTTCACTTTCACATTACGTCCCGGGCGTGAACTTGCCATTGTTGGCTGTAGAAATAGAAAGAATATAAGATTAGTAATAATGCATCATAATAGAGATAATAAATAATTATCACACTAAAACATATGATTGTTTTATTCTCAAGTGAATATACACCATATTTTTAGAGAATTCTTTACTAATCCTATTTGACTCCTAACGTTTTCGTCCCATTTACTAGGTTCCAATCTAAGGTCAAAGTTTTTGCTCTGATACCAACTGTGGTGACCCTGCATACTACTGCATGTTGTAGTATGCCAGTCGTTGATATAACATTCGCGAAGTACCAATCCGCAAATATTACATCCCTCAGAGTAGTACAACAGAACATAGCAGGTCCATAACTCATTCATACATTATTACAAACCATATATACATATCATCCTGGAGCTCCTCTTGGGTCCTGAGAGGTTTACTCCTGAGTTCGAGGCGAACCCAACTTAGCTTACAATATAGAAGTCTTACTAGGTTATACATTTATCCCCGCGAGCAGTTAAATACTAGAAGTTCGGACTGCTCGGTACTACTACTACTACTGGTTCTAAGATTGTTCTCCTCCGAATCCCTCTCCGTTTCCGTAGACTATCAGATAGTCAACTCCTTCAACACCTCCTGAGAGGTCTGGTTCTTCGTAGCCGATGATGTCGGCTCCTTCAGGGTTGTCGTTGTCCTCCTCCAGATGATTCTAAGCAGGGGATTAAAGAGTGGTATGAGTACGAGCGTACTCAACAAGTTCATATTAGGAAAGAGGTGTTTAATGCACTAACTACGGTACCAGACCAGAAAGTCTGATACCATGCAAGTTTTGATAACCATTTCTTCAAAAGGGTTGTTTTTATTCAGAAGAACTATGTCCGTCAACCTTCACCGGTTGACTAGAACTTCATGGAGTTCCTTTCCGGCAGCGCAGTTCCAAATCCCGAACAGGAGGAGTCACAGTTCGTTACACTCTCAGGTGTGTTGCTTTACCCATAAGAGATCTTAACCTTGGTGCCAACCGGGCATATTCCCCGTCCACACTTCCTTTGGTGTGAGGCCCGGTATAAGGTCCTAGTCAATCATGTTCCTCCGCTACCTCGAACACCCACCCTTTGTTGCATGCCCCGACCCTAGGTCCACGCCGGTTCACTTACGCCAATTAAGGTTGGGCCCCGACCACGACAACAGTGCTGGGCTCTACCATACACTCCTACGCCGGTAGCTGCAACCCATCATAGACCGCATTATCGTGGGGAATTAGAATGGGATCCCCACCCTCCGGTTGTTCCGCAAGACACAACTGCTACGGTAAGCATTGCATTACCGTGGGGAATTAGAATGGGATCCCCACCCTCCGGTTGTTCCGCCAGATACAACTGCTATGGTAAGCGCATCCGTTGATGAACGAGAGGTGGAAACACTTTTGACTACTCCGTCCCACTCCGGATCTTATGGTTAACACGGGTATTACGGCACAAGAATCACTGGACGACATTTGTTGTTTAATCCTAGATGGATATAAACCCTTGCAATGGAACCTCCACCATATCAACACAATCCATGGTTCCATTGCCCACCACATAGTCATATTCATAGTTATGAAAATAGTGGTTTTGCTTTTTATGCAATAGTGATAAACATAGTACTTTGCAAGTAATTTGGTAAAAATACTCGAATGACATGAGCAAGCGATGAACTTGCCTGAACACTGCAAAGTTTTGCAGTTGGATGGTGTGGACTGACCCTTGTCCTCTGTCTCTGAAAAATAGCATCATTGTCCAATAAGGGCAATGGTTAAAGAAGCAATTATGCATGATTCAGCTTTTAGCCCCCCTCTCCCGGAGTTTATTATTTTATGTAGAAGGTTAATACTAAGAACAATTTAGGGATACTCAGTTTAGGTTAAAATACAACCTTGAAATGTTGTCAAGGTGTTTTTGAAGTCCAAATGCACTAATGGACTTATTTTTATATTGAAAATAATATGTGTGATTTAAATGATTATTTAAATCATCAAATTGAGACTTATTCTTAATTATCTTCAAAAATTCCCCCTCATATTTTATTTAGATAGAGAATTTTATGCTGATCAATTTTCATATTTTTAATTATTTTTTAGAGCTTTTATCTATTTTCTATTAAATTCCAAAGTTTCAGCATTTTATGAATTGTGAAATGTCACAATTGCCCCTGGGTCCCACCTGTCAGGGTGGCCCAACGGGTTAGGTCGGCCGACCCACCCGGTCCGGCCCGACCACCCCACTCTCTCCCTCTCTCTCTCGCGCGTGTCCGAACCCTAACCCTAATCCCCTCTCTGGCGACCTGCGTCGCCTCCGCCATCGCCGCTCAATTCCGGCGAGCTCCGCCGGACTTGGCCCTCGCCGTGGGGCGCAATCGACTCGCCTCATGACGGCGCGTCGATCTGTCCGCGTCGATCTGGAGCACGTGTTGCTCGCGCTCGTCCTCGACCTCCTCTGCGGCGGCTAGGGTTGACGGGATCCGTGGCGATCCTGCCGCTCCCTGAGCTTCTGCGCGGTGACGCCGCCGTGGACTCGCCGCGGTGGTGCGGGTTGCTGCGGCGCTTGTCGGAGCCTGGCCTGGCCTGGCCAGGTGCTGCCGAGCTCTCGGCGCGCGCCGCCGTGGCCGCCATGGCCCCGACTCCTGCCTGCTCGCCCTGGTACGTGCGCCACCCTTCTCTCACCCCAGTGCCTGTTCTTCTTCCTCCTCCTCCAGTAGCTCTGGCCATGGCTTCCCTCCTCGTGGAGGTGCTGGCCGTGCTACTGCTATGAACCCTAGCTATTGTGCTATCCTATTCTGTCTACTGGCTATGCTTATGCTGCTGCTGCTGTGCTGCTATCCTGGCTCTCGCTCATGAATTCATGCTTGAGCTTGTAAAAGCTTGCATTTCTTGCTAGAATCCTGCCCTGTGCCTCTGTCTTGCTTCTATGCTTTCCTGGAACTCATGTGTATTCATATATGCTTCAATAGCTTGATTGCAGTATGCAATTTTTGCAAAATTGCAAGTGCCTGAGCTTCTGTGGCTATTTCTTGTGCTCAAATTCATGATTATGCTAAACTGAGTATCACTGTGGCTTATCTGTGCTATACAGTGATGAATTTATATGTTTGGCTGGTGTATTATGATCCAGTGGTTCATCAAGCATTTGATGTGCTTCTGGATACAATCATAAGGTTATTAATTGATTATCTGTGAAGCATCTCTTGCTTACTGTGGCTGTTTAAGTCCTACAAGTACTGTGTGATGCTAGCCTTGGCTCTAGCATGCTCTGCCAAGCCCTGATGATCATAAGATCATTGGTTACTTGGTGAAGGTCTGCTGTGCCATGCTTGTGTCTGGCTGGTGCTCTTCCTTGGCCTGTGTGGCACTCAAGCCTGTGCTGGTGCATGCCCTTGCATACCCCAGCACCTGCTACTGCTTGCAGTGATCATCTAGATCATATGCAAGGCTCTGGTGCTTAGTTATCTTGTGTATGTCATTTGTCTATGTAGCTTTTCATGATTAAATGGACAAATGAGATGAACTGTTTCTGCAGTAATGATTCTTTAATTAAAGTGATATGAGCTAGAAGGATGCCAACACTTGTTGGGAACCCTAGCTCCTTCTGAACCCTATGGGTGATGATGGATGGCTCTGTTGGATGATTTAGTGGGTATGAGGTGGCCCTGACAGGCTTTTGGTGCTGTCCAAGGGTAGCTCCCCCTCTCTGTAGCTTGCTGTGGTTGGTGAATGTATTACTGGCTAACCCCTTGTTGGATTACCAGTGTTCTTTAATGTTGACAAAAAAGATTAGACATATATTGTCTAACTGTCTGATGGTTTAGCTACCATAGGTGATCAAGTGAGTCTGTGTGGCTGGTTAGGGATTAAATCCATGTTGGATTTCTCTGTTTGTGTTCTTGTGTGGACACAACCAGTGTTCCCTGGATAATCTCCTTCTTGCTATACATCAGTTTGCTTGCACCAAATGGCCTGGCAGCCAGATGATGATACAAACTGGGTTTCCTACCCTTCTGTGCTCCTGTGATGCATAGCATGCTTATATATGAGCAAAACCTGTGTTTGCTCAGGTTATTTTGTGTATACCTCACTCCAGCTCCTAGGATTTGGGTGTTGGTATAGAGGATTGCTTCTGGATGCTGTTTATGCTTGCTCTGCTCCTCCTGGCTAGCTGATGATGCTTGTTCTGTTTCTGTGTATGGCTGGAACTAGTGGAATAGCAGTGACTGTTCTACTGTTCTAGCTGTGCTTGTGTTCTTGCTGTTCTTGAGACTTACCCTGAGAAGCTGTTGTCGATGCAATGCTTAGGGTTTACTGTTGGAGAGGCTTTTATATGATCTCCCTCTCCTTCTCTGGTCGACAACAAGGCCTGGCAGCCTGTTGGTGACTCACCAGCTGTGTGTGTGTGGTGTGCTGCATGCACACTGCTGTGTGAGCAGCCTAGCTGTGTGTGTGTATGCACATTCTTGGTATTTGGCTTGTGTCTTGGCTGAGAGTGGATCAGCTCGGCAGCTTTGGTCATATCCTCTACCATTTCATTTGATTTCTGACCTGCCAAGTGGCATTGCCACTTGGCATAACACTTGTTTTATTTTTTGTTTTGTGTTTGTGTGCAGGAATCAATATGATGCTAATATGGACATGAAGATCCTCAAGTACAAGAATAAATGAAGCTTAGCTTGTAGTGTTAGGATAGATCATTGATTTGTATTTTTCTTTCTTTTTATTTTTCCATTTGTTCAATACTTGTAATCTGTTGTAATATTCTTTTATTTCATTTCTGGATATTGTAAAGACATTGTATCTTGTGTGTTAATCAATAAAGCTCAAGGTTTTCTCTAATGAGCTTTACTTATCAATTGTCTTGTTCAATATTGTTTAATATTTATTATTTATTTAATGAATTTCCTCACAATTGAATTATGAGATAATTATTTAATGTTTGAATTTGAAATTCAAATTCAACTTAGGTTTGAATTCAATCATGCAACTTAAGTTAGAATTCAATCATGCAACTTAAGTTGTGATGCAATCTCTCCCCTCTCTTCTCAAAACCCTAATCTAGTTAGGTGAGATCCAAGTTTGTCGCACTCTCGAAACCCTAACCCTGTAAGGTGTCGAGAGAGAAACTTGTCCCCCTATGATGCATTTTTTGTTTAAAAGCGCGAAATTTCCCCAGAATTTGCAATGCAGTGCACATCCCTTTCTAAAATCTACCCCTCGATCGTCTCTAAACCTGGGACATTACACAGTGTAGTCTGGTCGGTCACACGAGCGGAAATGGATTTTTGCGGCTTTCGCTCGGGTTCACTGTGTCGCAAAGCACTCATGTGAACGGGAATTAATCCCACATCGGAAGTGGAGAGAGTTTTCCACTGGATTAAATACCGTGTCACAGTCAAACCTTCGATCAGGATACCAACGAGCGAAACTGCGCTGATGCCGGGAGGTACTACCGTCTATCGACGAAGCGAACCAACCATCCAAGCTAAATGGGCCGTCAACGAAGAAAAGCCCAGCGATCTTTGAGCGAAATGAAAGCAGGAGAGCGCAAGCGCTAGGGAGGAGGACCCGCCTTCCCAGGCCGCCCCCTGCCCAACCCCAGCGCCCATCAGTGCGAGGCCAAGCGCCAGGCCAGGCCGCCCGCAGCCCCAAGGCCGGCCAGCTCCATCGCGCGGCCAGTTTATGCGCGCTCGCATGCACATAAGTTTAGTTCCACCTCGCCTCTTCAAGCAAATTCCCTCCAGCCATCACCCTATACTAGGAAGCATAGGCGCGGCGTGCCGCGCCCGTGACCGTAACCTTTTTGTGTGAGTTGTTAGTGTCAATATTTGTTTGATGGGTTGCAGAGTGACTGGTTTGAAGAGTAACCGTCGAAAAACGTAGGAAAGCGAGTTATTTTGTTTATAGAATTAACATGTATGGAAAATAAAAATCGGTAGCTTGTGAATATTTGTTTGATGGGTTGCAGAGTGGTTGGTTTGAAGAGTAACTGTCAAAAACGTAGGAAAGTGAGTTATGTATCAAAAATAAAAGGAATGAAGCACAGCTCGATGTGCTTCTCTAATAATTTAAATCGATAATATTGTTTCTTGGTAGGACGGCCTAATGACAATTTTGTCTGGCCTTCTGTGGATCCTAGATTGATTTGCTGATAACATTGGTAGTCTGGGTAGACGGGCTTTCCTAGCGGATTTGATCATATGTAATTTATCAATATTTTTACAGCACTCTCTACCATTTGATATTCTTCCAAAACTGGCAGTGGCACGGTAAGAAGAAAAGGGAGGATACAGCGGTGGTCACCACCGACCAGAGCAACGAATGGCAGGCTGCAGAGAGGGAGGGGAGTTGTTCACATCTGATGTCGCCTACAGCAAAGGGACTTTGCCACAGTCCAAGATCCAGTCGGTCGAGGTCGCCGATCTCGTCAAGCTCCTGAGCCGAACGCGCGCTGACGATGATGAACTGGCGGATCGAGGCAGCTCCCAGCGCGCGGCACATGGTGGCCGTCGGCCACGCTGCTGCTCCTGGTGGCATTGACTCCCCACGAACTTCAATCCAAGGATTGGATCGGAAGTGGTATGCAGTTCATGGTATGTCTTTCTTTCTTGTGTATCTGAAAAATATCCAACTAAAATGAGAGGAGAGGGGTGGCCGGGTGCTGCTCTGCGGGAGAGAGAGAAGAGAGATTGAGAGAGATTCTAGAGAATATCAAGAGCGACAGAGAGGTTCCCAACCCCGGAGACAACAACCTCGCGACATGGCTGCGCCGGCCGACAGGCTTATGCGGACCTACGGTCTATTCGCTGCGCCGCGCGAGCAGCCGCACCTGCTCCGCTTCTAGGCCAGCGACGTTGTGCGTTGCGCACTGGATTGCTGTGTTCTGCCAAAACTGAGCATATAATTTTCAATCGTTGGATTTTTCAATTGCTAAAGTTACCTGGAATAATGTGCTCATCTTTTTGTAAGTTTCAGGTCAGCAAATTGGAAATTGGTGGTGAATTCGCAAGAATATGCGGACCTACGGTCTATTCGCTGCGCCGCGCGAGCAGCCGCACCTGCTCCGCTTCTAGGCCAGCGACGTTGTGCGTTGCGCACTGGATTGCTGTGTTCTGCCAAAACTGAGCATATAATTTTCAATCGTTGTATTTTTCAATTGCTAAAGTTACCTGGAATAATGTGCTCATCTTTTTGTAAGTTTCAGGTCAGCAAATTGGAAATTGGTGGTGAATTCGCAAGAAGTCTGCTGCAGTTCACAGCTGCTTTCACTCCGTTGAGATATATTTCTTCCTTCTCTAGACCCGCTATTGTTTATAATTGAGAATTGCAAACTGTGCAAAGTGGTATACATACCCTGAGAGCATCAGATAGTTTGTTATTATGAGAGCATCAGCAAGTTCAGTTGGATTTAAACAACCTTGGTGTTTTCGTGATTATGAGAAGCAATGACCAGAGAGTGTATAGCTTTTGTGTCGCTGTTGATGGCTTTGTCATGTGCATACATCATGTTATCAGGTAATGGAAAGTTACATAAAATTTATTACATTTTTGTCTTGCCATGAATTTATGTATTCTCATGTCCGCGGCATCCTCAGGTGTTAGCGGCGGATGGCGGTAGCTGCGAGTCCAGGACCCTACTCATCTGGCTGCCACTACCGAAGGTGGGCACAAGCTCGGCGTACCGACAACCATCCAGGTGGGATGGCCGCAGCACCACTCATTGCGTGGAGGGCAGAAGAGACGACTTGCAGGTACACTACCCTGTTCTCGTTCTGTGCTTATCTAGCTAGGTCGTTGTTGGTTCAGAACGTGTGTGTTCATTTCTGCATGTTAGACTGCAGCTGAAGCTTCATTCTAGAAATCTGATTGTTCTACGGAGATGCAAGGTTACATGAAAGACGACACACCTGCTTGTCTTTGGCGACGCTTATACTTTCTTGCTGCTTTACGGTAGTGCTCCCACTTGTTTCTCTCTGTCGGTAGTGCCACTCCCTTGCTGCTTCTCCTCTAATAGTACTATTATTGCCTCCTTTTCCTCTGGGTGCCGCTACGCCGTTGATGATTCTCTTATGATGGTATTTCTTCTTCAGTGGCCTGGAATTTTAGAGTGCACAAAGCACATATATGATATATTTAAGAGACCCCTGCTAAATTTCTTTTTCCTAATATCACCAATACAAAATCAGCATGGCAGAGTAAAAGAATGTCATATGAAAGTTAGCACGAATGAATTAGTGAATTTTACTTTCAGTATAGTACATAGAGCTGAAATCCTAAAGTGAGCACATTGTTATCAGGAATCCTCCTTTACGGTTAGTTGGCCGTGGTTAGAAAATATTAGTAGGAACAGTCGAGACTGCAGGGCAAAGTAACAAATCTAATAATACTCAATCAATCATGCAGTATTCACCTTACTTGCGATGGTAGTCATACCAAAATCTCTGCAAGAATTTTCTTGTTAACCATGTTCTTGCGTTGTTGCTGTTGAGGAGAACTTGCAAATTTGCTATGCACTATTGGTACCACCTAGTGATGTTTTTTCAATTTGCTTGCAGCTATAATTAACAGCAATGAGTCATCAAACATGTGCAAACGCCAAGGATTGACAACATCAAATAAAAAGGATGAGAAACAGCAGCAGCGATTGGGCGCTATCTTCCAACATGCCGAGGAGAAGCAAGGCTTTGGTACGCCAACGCTGATGAAGAGCGTACATGAGCTTTTGGAGAAAAGGGGCTCCGCGTCGCTAAGGGTATTCTGGCAGGAGGAGACCATCACCATGCTCAAGGTCACCGATCAGGACCGCTTCATCTCCCTCTACGACGCCTTGTTCTGCTTCATCAGCGGTGTCCGGGGCATCCTCGTCATGAAGCACCTCAACCATCGCATCCTGCAGGTCATGAATCAATCTGTTAAGAAACTATACTATGGCTCAGGGTATTCTGGCTGGAGGAGACCATCACCATGATCAAGGTCACCGATCAGGACAACTTCATCTCCTCCTGTGATGCCTTGCTTTATCAGCAACATTTGGTTCAGCCTCGCCGCGAAGTGCCTCAACCACTGCATCCTACAGGTCAAGAATCAATTGGTTAAAAAACTATATTGTGGCTGAGGATATTAGGAGGGAGCTGAACAGTCCCATAAGTGTGCTCATGGTCAGCAAGGACCATGTCTTGTTCCACTCCATCACCGGCGGCCAGATCATCCTCGCCATGAAGCGCCTCAACCAACACAACCTACAGGTCAAGAATTCAATCTCAAAGCTACAACAGATTGAAGCCATTACAGCACAAATCAACCAAAAATCTGCGCTCAAGGTCAGCAAGGACCATGTCTTGTTCCGCTCCATCACCATCGGCCGGGTCATACCCGTCATGAAGAGCCTCAACCAACATAGCCTGCAGGTCAAGAATTCAATCTCAAAGCTACAACAGATTGAAGCCATTACAGCACAAATCAACCAAAAATCAAGAACAATATGCAGATTAGGAGGAGGACCAACAGACAAAGACGATCAACTACCACTGCTCCGTCTCAAAGATCCAAATCAGAGGGGGCATGGAGGTAGAGGGGAGGGAGAGGAGGGGAGGGGGGAGCAGGAGAAGGCCACAACGCTTAGGGGAGAGCCCAGGGCAAGTAGGGTTGTGACCGCGGACACCTCCCATGGCGTGGAGCTGGCATGGCATGCGGGAAGAGATGGATCCTGGGTAAGAAGAAACGTCTCACCTCTTCCACCGCCTTGACTGGAAGGAGAAAAGCTGACCACTTCTTCTAGAGGCGTCGCGCTGAGCGGCGTGAAAGGAATAAAAGGAGAGAGGAGGCATGGTTACCGGGAGCAGTTGCAGCAATAGGAAGAAAGGGAGCGTAACAACCGGTTCCCGGTTGCCCGTCTGGTAAATAAAAGAAGGGAAGAAAAGGAAACCAGGCATGTACTGGAGGCGCCACGTGTCTTCGAATGGTTGGAGAAGACGCATGAACAGTGGCTGAATAGTTTAGCTTTTATATAGGGTATAATAAAGACTCCCATGAGCCCCTTTAGCCTCACACCAAAAGCACATCGTGCTCTCTCCTCTCTCGCGCGCTGATGCTCTCTTGCAACGCAGCTTCGCGACGCACACACGCGACGCAACATCCGCAACTCTATTTGGGTAAAACGCATCCCTCGCCCGGTAATAATTTTATTCCCGCTTTTTTCACGTAGATTGTCGTACGTAACTTTGTAATTTTATTTTCTTAGATCTACACCTCCGTTTAGAATAGTGGTTCTTCCGTTAAGTTGTAATTAGATCCTCTACAACTGATAAGGGCTAAGCCCAAGGATGTGCCCGATCTTCACGAATTTGGGTGGAATTCGTGGGGGAGGTGGATGAACGCGATGAACACGAGGAACGCGGTGGGGAATCGTGGGGATATAACACACACACGCACACAAATCAGTTTTCCCTCGTTGGCCCGAACCACCAACTCGATAGAGGTTGCGAGAAAAGACCTTCCGTTAGAAGTCCCGCAAAGAGATCGACAAATCGAAGCTCGCAAGATCTAGAAGGGTGAAAAGACCGGAAGGTTGATAGAAGTGCAAGCAAAAGACCAAATAGGTAGAAGTGCAAGCAAAAGATCAAACAAACGGTAGAAGTCACCAAAGAGATCTTCACGAGTCGATAAGGAGCCCGGGTGGGTATAAGATCAAAGATCCAGGTAGGGTTCCCACAAGGGTGAGCTAAGCTCAGGTTTAATTTCACATCAAGTCTAATCTCAGATCTGAGCCAACAAGGCTATTTATAGTGGTGGGGGCGAAGGGGTAAGTTACACGCTAAAAAGTGTTGTTGTGCTGAAGTTCGGTAGGGCGGAAGTTCAGGTCGTCCTGGGCAGAAGTTCCGGTCACGGGCGGAAGTTCCGGTCTTGTGGGCCGGAAGTTCCGGCCAAGTTCCGGCCTAGTTCCGGAAATGGCCAATTTCCTTGCAGTAACATCTAGGGGCGTTTTGGCGCAATTTCGGAACTTGGGCGGAACTTGGGTGGAAGTTCAGGTGGGGCGGAAGTTCCGGTCCCTCGGGGCGGTAGTTTCGGCTGGCTCCTTTTCTCTGGGCGCTGGAAGGCATCTGGAAGGAATCTGGCCGGAAGTTCCGGTCCGGGGCGGAAGTTCCCGGCGCTGTAGCTCCATCTTCATCATTTCCAGCTCTCTTTTCATTGGCTTGGTCTCCATGGCTTGCGTCTTGGTTGATGTACCTGATTGAACATATGGTATTTGCATGAAGTAGCACGCCATCCAAAGGGGTGTCAAAGGCATACGTAGAAAGGAGTGAATTCACCTCTTGGTGTAGAGCTTTGGCTCGAGCTCGTGTCATTGGACCATGAGGAGGGCTTGTCGGTCTTGAGGAGGCGGTGTCCAAAGGCCACCCCGTATCATCTCCCCCCTTGGGAAAGAGTCGTCCTCGACTCTATGTTCTCCTCATCGCCATGATAGGGTGAGAGGTCGGACACATTGAATGTGTTGCTCACCAAGTACTTGGATGTTGGTATGTCGATGACGTAGGCGTTGTCGTTGATGCGCTTGAGGACCTCGAAGGGACCATCGCCTCGGGGCTTGAGCTTGGAGTTTCGTTCTTGAGGGAAGCGGTCCTTGCGAAGGTGTATCCACACTAGGTCTCCTTCATTGAAGATCCGTGCCTTTTTCTTCATGTTTAGTCTAGTGGCTTGATGAAGAACTTGTTGCTCGATCGTTGTCCTTGTATCTTCATGTAGCTTCTTCATGTATTGGGCTCGCTTGTCGATGTTCATGTTTACTTGCTCATGTAGCGGAAGAGGAAGGAGGTCAATCGCCGTAGGTGGTTCAAACCCATATACGACCATGAAGGGACTTCTCATCGTTGTAGAGTGCTTGGCACCGTTGTAGGCGAACTCCGCATGCGGGATGCAATCTTCCCATGCTTTCAAATTCTTCTTGACAAGGACTCATAGTAGTGTGGAGAGGCTTCGGTTCACCACTTCGGTTTGCCCATCGGTTTGGGGGTGCGAGGATGATGAGAACAAAAGCTTGACGTTGAACTTGGCCATGAGTGTCTTCCAAAGATAACTCATGAACTTGACATCTCGGTCCGAGACAATGCTTCTTGGTACACCGTGGAGTCTCACAATTTCCCTAAAAAACAAGGAGGCAATATGTGAAGCATCATCCGTTCGGGAGCATGGTATAAAATGAGCCATTTTTGAGAATCTATCAACTACCACAAAAATTGAATCATGACCATATTTAGTTCGAGGCAATCCTAGTACAAAGTCCATGCTTATATCGGACCAAGGAGCATAAGGAATAGGCAACAGTGTATAAAGGCCATATGGATTGGAAGTGGACTTAGCTTCTAAGCATGTTGTGCACCGGCGGCAAAGGCGTTCCACGTCACGGTACATTCTTGGCCAATAGTAGTGAGTTGAGAGCATTGCATACGTCTTATCTCGGCCAAAGTGTCCCATAAGACCACCACCATGCGATTCTTGTAAGAGCAAAAGGCGAAGCGAAGACATAGGAATACAAAGTTTGTTGCCTTTGCACAAGAATCCTTTGTGCAAATAGAAATCTTCTATGCCCTTTTCAATGGAACACTTTGCAAAAATTGGGCCAAAGAAGGTATCGGAGGCATATTGGTCTTTGATTTCATCAAGACCCAAAACATGGAAATCCAAACGAGTGAGTAAAAGGGTGAGCTTGCGGGAAAGGGCATCCGCAACGACATTGTCCTTGCCCTTCTTGTATTTGATTACATATGGAAATGACTCAATGAACTCAACCCATTTTGCATGTCTTTTGTTCAAATTGTGTTGACTTTTCAAATACTTCAAAGATTCATGGTCGGAGTGAATAACAAACTCTTTTGGCCAAAGATAGTGTTGCCAAACTTCAAGGACACGAACCAACGCATAAAGTTCCTTGTCATATATAGGATAGTTGAGGCGTGCGCCATCCAACTTCTCGCATAGTATGCCACGGGTTTTCCATTTTGCATAAGGACACCACCAATACCAAGTCCACTCGCCACTAGTAGGAAAAGCCTCATCAGTGGCGCACCAAAAATTGATTCTGTGGCGCATGGTCTGTGCGCCACAGAATTCTCGCCACAAATATAAGCTTTCTGTGGCGCAGCTGACCATGCGCCACAGAATTAAGGTTTCGTGGCGCACGGCAGTGGTGCGCCACAGAAATTAGGTGTTCTGTGGCGCACGTGAAGCAGCTGCGCCACAGAACATGGTGCGCCACTGAATTCTGTTTTGGTGCGCCACAGAACTATGTACAGGTATACTCGATTTTGTGCTTCCTGGTGTATTATACGGGTTTTATACAGGTTTTATACACAGTATACAGGTTATATACAGATACAATATAGACAGATATAATATGGACACATATAATCATCACATCATCATCATATTACTTAGAGCCCGATCGGGTTATACATATAGCTCCATACTACTCATAATCCATGCATATTAGTTAAGTTCATCATCTCTAGATACAAATGAAGTGACACCGACCGCCGCCTACACTACGATGAAATAGAGTACCACCGCGACGATGGTGAGCAAGAGCGAGAGCACAAGGAAGATCTTCATCTTCATCTTGCTCTTGTTTGACTGGTAGGTCCTCCACTTGGCAACCGCCTCGTGTCTAGTCGGGTACCCTTTGTAGCAGTTGCCGCTGAACTTGTGCACCTGTTTCTTGCAGTCCTCCCACTCCTCGTACACTCCTGGAACCCGCCCCTCGAACACGACGTAGTACGTCATCTCTATGGACACAAGGCATATTAGTATATAACAATGGAAAGAGTTAGAGGGTTCACATGCATACATATTCACAAGAATTAAAGCAAAGAAATAATAATAAACCTAGACATATAGCATCGGTATCACATAAGTAATCAAGTTCAACGACAACGACTACAATAGTAATTGAAGTCCAACAACAACGACCACCGTTTCGAGCAAATTAAGCAAGTTTAGTTTACAACACAGTACAAATTGTCCATCAATTCAAAGTAATGCTAAGCACACCGGTCTCGGTCAACGAGACTTCTTCTTGAGCGGCTCCGGGAACGGCTTGTACAAGGCCTTCGTCGTCCATGTCCTTCCATCACCCTGCCTATGTAGGCGTTCTTCGATATCCCTCTTACACAACCCTCTGAGTTGGTATAAGAGCCCCGATGCGTTGGATACATCGTGTACTATAATTTCCGAGAGCTTTACTTGGAGGCGATGGAAGTCTTCTCTAAGATCATCATCGTTGATCTCCCCCGACATTTTAATGGGGTCTCGCTTGCTAGGTGGCAGAGACATCATCTCTGCATCCTCGACAAACCCTTTAAGGTGATGGAGGACATAGAAGGCCTCCTTAATGCTGCCAGCTGGCTGCTTGATGCAAGGGAAGTCGATCACGTGCTTGAACCCGAGCTTTTTAGTGTCCGGCCTGACAAATTCCCCTTTCTTGTCGAAGGTGCCTCCATTTTTGGAGTAGCCAAGGATAGCCTCATCGAGAACACCCCTTATTCTCCTGTAGTCTTTCTTCGTCGTCGTATTCGACGAGTCGAAATACTGGGCTAGTGACCACTTCGGGCAAAGGATGATGAGTGTGCAGTATTTGTCCCTGCTCAACACATGCAATTGAAATGGAATGTTGGAAAAGGATCGCCAATGGAAGAAATATATAAGAAAGCATAAGTTACGACGGCCGTGAGCGGATGTGTACTTACTCGGGAAAGACAGGCAGAAGAATGGTGTTCTTCTCTTTGTTCATGAGCATGAAGCTCTCGAGGTACCGCACCGCCTTGGTCCGTGTGCTTGAGCCGTCCTGGAGCTGGCTATCGCGCATGTAGTAGGGATCCGCTACCGCGATGTGGGGGGTCTCTCTCTGTTGATCTTCATCTGAAGATTGATCGCGTATAGGCGGACCAAGTTATAGTCGAGCCGTTTGCAGTGAAACAGATTGAAGACGTCCTCGAACGCTATGAAGAAGATATCCGCGGGGTATTCATGGACGAAGTTCGGGTCTTCTGGCACCTTGACCGAGAACACCGGGTAATTTGGATCCTTCTCTTTAAGAAGGGTGCTCTCTAGATAATGAATAGTGTGCTGCAAAGAGAGCATTAGTCCACCTGCGAGGTGTTCCATGTCCTTAGATAGTATCGGTTTACCAGCTTCATGACACCGGGGCAAGCCATCCGGTGTCGGTGGTACCATGTCGTCGGCCCGGATCCTCTTAGGAGCAGGCTGGCTCGAAGATGCGCCCTTCTTGGCTCCTCTCTTCCTTGCCTTCTTCACCTGACCTACTAGGGGTGCTGGTGGTGCTGATGGTGGTGCTTCTTCGGTGCTGCTGGGGTCGGTGCTGGTGGTGCTTCTGGGGTTGCTTGGGTTGCTGCTGGGGTTGATTTGGGTGGCTCCCCGATGATCGTCTTACGCAGCGTGTTAGGGCTGAAAACGGTAGCAGGCTTGACTTGAGCTGGATTGCCAGCCTCCGGAGGAGTGTCTTGAGAAAGACCCGTGAAGACCAGGCGCTGCTTCGTCACTGTAGGGGGACGACCAAGTTGATCGCCGTGTGTGCGGAAGGCTTGTTCATCCATAGGAGGCATGTACATATCTTGGCTGCAGGCGCCAGTGTTGATGTAGGCATTGATGTCATCATCATCATCTACATCGTTGCCATCAAGTGGCGCCATGTCCTGGACCTTAGATGGTGGCGGTTGTGATGCCGCCGCTTGGCGTACCGTGCGTCTAGTTGACGGTCGTTGCGGTAGCGCTCCCAACAACTGTTTGTGGCGTGTGGTGGTGGCGGCGATCGTCGGTTCCTTCCGGGTGGCGGCGGCGACCGCCGGTTCCTTCAGGGTAGTGGGGGCGGCGACCGCCGTTTCCTTAAGGGTGTCGTCGGCGCTCGCGATCTTGGGCCGGATGATAGGGGAGGTGGCGCCGGTGCTTTTCTTAGCACTCGGAAGACCCCCCCAGACGAATCTGGTTCTTCGGCCATTTCATAAGCCATGAGGTGCAATCCCCAAGGGGCAAAACGTCGCCTTCGTCTGTGCCCGGAGGTTGAAAGGGGGGATGGCGTAGCGGTACTCCGGCACTACCACTACCAACTTGACCTTCGCCACGTCTTCCGCCAATCTAGCGCCGTGCATAACGCGGGAAGCCATGACAAGGCCGCTAGCAACTTCCACCAACTTGCCGCCGGGCTCCACCGTTTGCAGAAGTATGCATTGTTCATCCTGAGTCAGGGGCGCCATGTTGGGCATCGTGAGATGGCAGTCACGAAAGGCATATATAGTTAAAGAAGATGACGCGAAGGAGTAACTAATGAGTTTACCTCCTTGATGGCGTCGATCTCGGCTACTGTCGATACAAGGGCGGCGGTTGGGGGCGTCGATGCGACCAGTTGGAGCTGCGGCGGTGGTTGGAGCGGCGACGTCTGGTGGAGCCCCGACGCCGGCGTCGGGTGGAGCGGCACCGTCGGCGACACGTGGAAGCTTGAGTTGCTGCCGCTGATGCTGGGCACATGTATCGGCCCCACTTGACCTCCCGCATTCCAAGCAGCTAACCCCTCCATCAACCCAGGGGGATGATCTGCCGGATCTTCTCGTCCAATAACTTGTTCATCATCTCCGTGTTCTCCACAGGCTTTTCGGCCACCAGCTTCTCTAGTGACTCCACCTTCTTCTTCAGCTCCTGAACCTCGGATTTATCCTTAGCGGACGACCTCCTCTCCAGCTTTCTCGTCTTGGCATCCGATCCGTAGTACTCGGATAGCTTCATACTTGTGCCAAAGCCGGACACACGGCCACCCGACGTCGGTGGCTTGTCCAGCTCCCTCTCCTTGTATTTGTTCGTCGCCCTGTTGAAAGGCGTGTCCCACGGTTCCGTCGACCCCTGGGACGACGGGCCAGCCGTATCCTTCATCAACTCTTCATCCTTCAGACAAAGGAACTTAAGGTTAGCCCATTTGGCTTCATTGCCTAATAAGATGAGCGAAATAATATAGAACTATCCTTACCAGGTACTGCTCGAAATTCCTCACGTCTTGGTAATCCGTAATAAATTCCCCCGTCTTCCAGTCTAAGTAGTAGCGGGACCGGACAAAGTTCCTAGCCTGTACATCCTGGATTTTGTGCCAGGGGTTTTCTTTCCCCAGACGTACCATCTCGGCATCCTCCTTGTCCCAAGTGGGCTGTTTTCCTCGGTAACCGCCACTTCCGCAATGGTGGGTCCCTAAGTTCAACTCCCGCATTTTCTTCCCCCAGGCGGTCCATTTTTTAACACTGTCACTCTGTAAGTAAGACTTGAATGCATTAAAGTCTTCTAAGGAGATCGACGGGTCTTTGCTACTTATCCTCTCCCAGCTTTCACCGGCCTCGATCTTTCTCTTCAGCCGGTTCTTCCAGCTGCTCAAGGCGGTGCTCATCTTCGTGAGAGCTAAAGAGTCCACCTTCTTATTGAACGGCTCCGGGAACGTGTATCGTTGGTGAAGCTTCTGGAGGAGGGATTGGGCGATAGCCTCGTTCTCCTTGCTTCTGAGGTCCTGAGTTAGGATCGGCACGGTTTCACGGACGATGCACCCTAGTTGCATGCCGTACCCTTTGGCAACCCACGAAGGCTCCATCGGTAGGCCACTTTCGGAGACTACCGTGACAGCATCGGTGACGTTGGCGAGCACTTGTGGCCTCCGATCCCTCCTTGGCCTCCTCGCCGTCCTCTTCTTCTTACCCTCCTGAGGGTTGCCGCCGCTATCACCTTCCGTGCGGTTGGCCGCGTTCTCTTCACCGGTCGTCTCTTCAGCAGGCTCGGCGGCGTCGTCCCAGGTATCGTCATCGTCGCCGGTGTCGGCGGCGCCCCCCGGCCCTCTCCCTCGGAGGCGGTGTCCCGGCCCTCGTCGGTGTCGTCGGCGGCCCCCCGGCCCTCTCCATCGGAGGCGGCGTCCCGGCCCTCTTCCTCATCGCCGGGCGACTCGGCGGCGGCCTTCCGGGGCCGCTCGTAGCCCTCCCAGAAGTCCTTGTTGGCCTCTCTCGCTTCTTCGTTCTGGCTCATGGGCTTAGAAGTGCTGCCCGACATGTTTATTTGCACTTCATTAAAAAGAGGCAAAAAGTTAGTACAAAAGTCAACCAAAAAATTCGGCATGACCTTTGCTATTTTTTCTACATAGGAGTGCCATTTCTCAACCGAAACGGAAATTAATCAACGCTTCGGGAGAAATGGGCAACTCAATGAAATCCCTGCAAAAATATTCATCATATACACCATATATCCAACATATCCACCATATATCCACCATACAAAGTTGCCCACCATCTACAATACATCAAACAAAAGCCAACATAAACCTGGAGCATCTATCAGCATATTTTTTAACCTGGAGCAGTACAACAACAATGACCTTCTTAACACTACAAAAGCCAACATAAACCTGGAGCATCTATTTCAGCTTATATTCACCATATATCCAACATATCCACTACAACCTGGAGCACTTCAAGTTTTTAACTAGTAGCTACTGCCAACATGTGACCATGAGCATCATTTATTTCCTAGCATCTGCATGGAAGCATTACATAAACCCTACTGCATTGTATTGAAAAACCTACTGCATTGTTCATTTTATTGAACCATGTACATCAACAGAGTAGTAGCAGCTTCATTTTAATTTTCATTTAAACAAACTTCATTCTTTTTCAGAGAGAACTTGAAGAACTTTATTAGCTGTACTGCAAGCAATGAATTAAAAAAATAGCAAGCTTGACATCATTTATTTTGCATTATTCTTCACAACATTTATTTTGCTACAACATTATTCTTGATAGCATTTATTTAGATATATGGTTGATTACTCCAAGTCAGGAAGCAATAAAGCTTAAGTGTTCTTCTTTTACAACATTCATCTAATCACTTTGTTTTTCTTTGACAGTACATCTAGGCATTTTAAAGCTTATGCTTGTTGGAGAAATGGATATTAGCTATCTTATAAACAAATAAACCAATAATTGTTCATTCAAACAAACTTCAAGAACTTTATTAGCTCTACTGCATTTTCTCAACTAACACAGTTCATATATACTATATATATACTGTATATATACTGCAACCATCTATGCATTTAATCATATATTTAATCAGTGGTCATATGTGAACTAAAACCATCTATTTAATCAGTGGCCAAAGGTGAACTAAAACCATCTATGCATTCTTATCTTGCAACCAGGAAGCATGAGCATGATCATTTCATAAATGAATTCAAAACATAAAATGGCAGCAGGAGACACAAGTCATTCACTAGCACATGCAACACACACATGATCACTAACTCTCACCCTAATTCTGTTCTTACTAAATGACAAGATTAATATCTACATTTCTCTGCCAATTCGAAAACCTAAATCACATTCAAAACATTACCTAGCAGTAGTAAATTTGTATCTACATTCACTAACTACATTCAAAACCTAAATCAACCAATTCACTAACTACATTCACTAACCAATTTGTATCTGCCAATTCACTAACTACATTCAAAACCTAAATCAACCAATTATTTGTATCTACATTTCTCTGCCAATTCGAATTTAGAAAATGAGCATGAGCTATTGCTAACATAGCATTACCTACCAATAGCTAGCATAGCATTACCCAGCAGTAGCAAATTTAAATCACCAAATTATATCAACTAAATAAACCTACTGCTAGCTACTGCTGCTACTTTATCAACTAATTAAAATTGTCCTAAAATTGTATAATTGTTTACTGCAAAACACAAGAGACCAATTAATTGTTTACTGCAAAACCAACATACCAAACATATAAACAAATAATTCACATTGCATTAGTATTTCTTCTTGTTTATTCAGCCTTCTTACATGAAATAATCTTCACTACATTGCATTAGGATTCAATCAGACGATTACATGGACAAATTCCAAGTTGCGAGCAAGAAGGAAATCACCCAGCATCCCAAAAGCACCAGAAAGAAGGAAATTAGAACAGCTCGCGGTGGCAGGATTGGGGATGGGCACAGGGCAGTGAGGAGGGGGACAAGGGAGTGGGGACAGGGGAGAGGGGCTCTCACCGAATGGCGGCGGCGCAGGGTTGCGGTGGCGGCGGCGTTGTCCTCCTCCTCCTCTGCGGTGGAGGCTCGGGCTCGCGCGTCCCTGCTCGGCGGCGGTGTGGCGGTCCTCCTCCTCCTCGATCTGCGGCGGCGGCTCGGGCTCGGGCGTCCTGCTCGGCGGTGGCGTGGCGGTCCTCCTCCTCCTCGGCGGCGCTAGGCGGTGGCGGTGGTTGCGAGAGCAGAGTGGCGGGCGCTAGGGTTGGCTCGTCGGGGAAGAACTGTTTGTGAGTGGGGAAGAAAGAAACGAGTCGATTATTTCACCAAGTGTCTTAATTCTGTGGCGCATCAGCTCAGACGTGCGCCACAGAATTCCTTAATTCTGTGGCGCACCCAAAGGGGCGTGCGCCACAGAATTTAGACACTTAGCAAAACAAAACGGGTTACTGCTGTGTCCTGACAGATACTTAGCACTAGCCTAGTGGTTAAGGCCAATGTTAGCCCATTAGTAGCCAGGTTCGAACCCTGGCTGCCACACAATTTTTCTTCCTTTTTTTCATATTTTAGTTACATTTCAATAAATAACACAACATTATTTAGTAATTAGTAGAGAATTATAAATTACTTGTCTCATACAAACATGTTCTTGTTTCTCTCACACACACATGCATGTACTTGTCTAACACACACTCACACACATGTGATAGACCAAAAAAAGATCTTCTTCGTCCCGGCTCCGAGCTCTAGCTAGCGTCTCTTCGCAATCTTCTTGCCCTTTCGGTTGTTGGCGGTTGAATACTTTATACCGGCCACCTTGAGATTTCTTCGCGTGAACGGACAACCTTTAGAGGGTAGGGAGGTCTTCCTTCTTACTTTACTAGTAGTAGGCATGTCGAAGTGCCTGTCGAATTCCTCCTCAATCTTCGGGTCACCGTTCTTGTCCAAGTCTTCCTCGTTGGCGTCTCCTTGCATTCCTATGATGCTCCTCTTGCCCCTCCTCACGACAACACGGCTAGGCCTCGACGGATCGGTGATGAAGAAGCATTGGTCAACTTGGCTACCGAGTACCCATGGCTCATTTTTCGCGGATGCGTTCTTCGATTTTGCATCGGGTATAACCATGGTTGTGAAATATCGGCCTTCTTTTTCGACCTTCTTGGCCCATCTCACACGAAACATTGGCACCGTCTCTCCACAGTAATTGAGCTCCCATATCTCCTCGATCCTTCCAAAAAATCTTTCCTTGACATTAGTCTCGTCATCGGCGTATGACAGCATAGTTACTCCTGAGTTTTGATTTTCACTATTTCTGTCCTTTTCCTCGGTGTAGAATCTGTAACCGTTGATGTCGTACCCCTGATAGGTCCTTACGTTATGCCCGGGTCCCTGTGATAAGGTGTATATGAGTTTTTCATCTTCGGTAGAAGGCCTTTTTCTCTGTGCTTCAACCAGTTGAGTTTGCTTGAACCAACGCGTGAAGCTGGAGTTGTGCTTTTTGGTTACGTCTCCCATCTTCCTCGGCCGGCCCATATCGATGTAATTCTGCTCGACCATGCTTTTGTGCTCTTGCACGAAAGGTTCGATCAGTTTTAAGTGTTGTAGCGCGACCCGGTGAGCCCTGTCAAAGTCGTCGCATCGATTGTCAATGCCGACATGGACTGAGCGGTAGCCCTCGCGGTGACCGACTCCAGCGAGCCTCCCGAGGTGCGTCCTGGGGGTAGACCAACATGATCCTCGTCGTCCTCGGTGCTTAGATAATTCTGGCAGAAGGAGATGCACTCGTAGGTTAGAAACCCCTTGGCCATGCTTGCGTCTGGACGGGCCCTATTGCGAACGTATCCTTTCATGACACCGTTCTGCCTTTCGAAAGGCATCATGTTGTGGAGGAACGTTGGGCCGAGCTGCTTGATGTCTTCAACGACATGGAGAAGGAGATGGACGCATATATCACAGAATGCAGGCGGGAAGTAAATCTCGAGCTCACATAGTATCACCACGATCTCATCCTGTAACATCTTGAGCTGCCTCACGCCGATCGACTTCCTGGTGATAACGTCAAAAAAGTTGCAAAGGCCAAACAGCGTATCACGGACGTGCTCGTCCATTATGCCTCGGATCGCAACGGGAAGTATCTGCGTCATTAGCATGTGGCAATCGTGAGACTTCATCCCGGTGAACCTCTTCTTCGCTACGTCCAGATATCTGCTTATATTCCCCGAGTAACCGTGAGGAACTTTCACTCCTACGAGGCACCTGAAAAACTGCTCGAGCTCCTCCGGACTCGTTGTGAAGCAGGCAGCGGGAAGCAGCACCGCGTTCTTCTTAGCCCTTTTGCGGAGACGTTGAGTCCCTTCCGTCTGATCATCATCATCATCATCGTCATCGTCAGTATCGGGGGCTTGAAGATCTTTCCTGATGCCAAAATGTTTAAGATCGTATCTTGCTTTCGGTCCATCCTTGGACTTTTCTGAGTTGCAAAGAGTGCCAAGCAGACTCTCGGTAACGTTCTTCGTAATGTGCATGACATCGAGGCTGTGGGGCGTGTGGAGGACCTTCCAGTACTCCAAGTCGTGGAAAGACCTCGCTTTCCATACACCGAGCAGCGGCTCTGGCTTCGGTCGCTTCTTTCCCGGCGCTGGGCACTCCTTCCAATTTTTCAGAAGATCATCGATTTCTGCGCCGCTCCTCGGGCGTGGGGGTCCATCGGGCTCATCTTTACCATTGAACAGATCACCGCGTTTTCTCCACGGGTGATCCAAGCGAAGCCACCTTCGAGCACCTGGGTACACGGTTTTCGAGGACCCGGGATCCCTTGGTAGTTGTAGATGCGGGGTCTCGTCCATGCACTTCACACAGCCGTTGAATCCGTGGCCGACCTGGGCAGATACATATGCGTAACCAGGATAGTCCGTGACCGTCGTGATCAATGCGGCTCTCATATCGAAATAAGTTCTAGTGTAGGCGTCCCACGTACGGGGTGGCGTCTTCCACAACGTGTCTAACTCCTCTTTCAGCAGCCCGAGATACAAATGCATGTCGACACCTGGTTGTTTCGGCCCCTGAATGAGAATACTCAGGTGTATGTACCTTTGCTTGGTGCACAGCCACGGGGGTAGGTTGTAAGGCCATACAAACACAGGCCAGGTGCTATGCGTGCTACTCTGGTTGCCGAACGGATTGAGTCCATCGGTGCTCATACCCAGCCTGATGTTCCTTGCGTCGCCCCCGAACCTAGGGAAGGCCATGTCCAATGCTTGCCACTGTCCAGCGTCTGAAGGGTGTGTCAGCATATAGCCCATCTCCGGATCTTCTTCGGGCTTCTGCCTTTCCGCGTGCCATTGCATGAGCTTTGCTTCCTTAGGGTCCACGAAATACCGCTGCAGACGGGGAGTGATAGGAAAGTACCATACCACTTTTCGAGGTACCTTCTTGTTCCCAACCTTGTACCGTCCGTGGCCGCACACCGGACATGTGGTTCTGTCCTTGTACTCGCACCTATAAATCACCCAATCATTAATGCAGGCGTGGTATTTTTCGTGCGGTAGGTCAAGGGGACACACGACTTTCTTGGCCTCCTCGATACTACTTGGCAATGTGTTCCCCTCCGGGAGACGATCGTGCCAGAATTTTAAGTTCTTGCTGAAGCTGGAATCGGTCCACTTGTTCTGCGTCTTCATCTGCAGGTAATCAAGCGTTACATGCAAGCGCGTATCCTGCGGACGACACCCAGGAAAGATCGGAGTCATCCCGTCTTTCTCCATTTGCGACAGCTTGGCTCTCTCTCTAGCTGCAACTCTATCGTTGCTCGTCTCCTGGAGGAGAAGATCTTGAACATGAGAGTCCCGCAAGGCTGAAATTAGCGGGGTCGCGCCGGAATCTTCTTCTTCATCATGATGATCTTCTCCGCCGGCATCTTCTTCTTCATGATGATCTTCTCCGCCGACTTCTTCTTCATGATGATAGTCTTCTTCATGATGATAGTCTTCTTCATGATGATAGTCATCTCGCTCGACATGGTCTTCATGCGCACCATTTGATGGGGCCGGCCGCGCCTGGTTGTCTTGCATGAAACCGCGCCTCAGCAGGTGCTCCTCCAGTTGTCCGGAATCAGGGTTGATCCAGCGCTCGAGTTTGCATGATCGACACGGACATCTTATCTGGCGCCTATTGTTCCGAATCATGTCCTCCTTCGCATCTATCTTGTATCTAGAGATTCGAGCGGAACTCATCGAGAGGACCATGCTTGCCTGCAAATGGTATACATAGAACAGGAAATTAGAACCGCAATAAATGCACACACATGCATGGGCCGTACCTCTCCTCAAGGTATTACATATGGGTAGTGCAAAATTTGCCGAAACGGAAATGAATCAACATTTCGGCAAACATCCATGCACCACACCGGCACACACACAAGCGCTTCACCTGCAACAAGCATCCATACACACGACCGCCACACAAGATCTACAAGCATATGCATGTCTCCTCCAAGCATATGTATGTCTCCTCCAACTACTCACCTTGTAGATTCGATACCGAGACGAGACCGCGATCGATTAGTTCGAGAGGAGGAGAGAGTATGGAGAGCCTTCTCGTCAACTCCAATTAAGTATCAACCAAAGTAAGTGCAATAAATACCCAAGAAAGTGAAGAGTCAAGCCAAAATGGTATGAGAGAGAAGGGGGGGACGAGCTAGATGGAGGAAGAAGAATGGCTTGTGTAGTGTGGTAGGTGGGAGGTTGGCTCACTTTTGTAGATCTGGTTCGCTAATTCTGTGGCGCACCGAACACAGTGCGCCACAGAATACCTTATTTCTGTGGCGCATTGAGGCAACTGCGCCACAGAACAGCTTATTTTTGTGGCGCACTTTTGCGATGCGCCACAGAATAAGGTATTTCTGTGGCGCACTGAGGTACGTGCGCCATAGAAATAGTAAAACCAATGATTGGGGGTGACAGGTTGTGGGGCCCGCCAAGTTTTTGTGGCGCATGGTTGGCTGCTGCGCCACAAAATTAAGCTGTTTCTGTGGCGCACCATGCCTGGTGCGCCACAAAATAAATTTATGTGGCGCATATTTTCTGGTGCGCCACAGAACTAAGGTCCGCCTATAAGGGTTTTCCTACTAGTGCGCATCACATTCGATCTCAAAAGTTTTAGCAAAATCGGGAAGAACGAGTAGTGGTACCTCGGTGAGTTTCTTTTTCAATTCATCAAAAGCGTTTTGTTGTGCCTTGCCCCAAACAAACGGAACATTCTTTTTAGTAAGCTCATTTAAAGGGCAAGCAATGGTGCTAAAATCTTTCACAAAGCGTCTATAGAAACCGGCAAGTCCATGAAAACTTCGAACTTGACCAACGTTTGTAGGAGTGGGCCAATTGTGGATGGCCTCAACCTTGGAAGAATCAACCTCAATCCCATTGGCACTACAAGAAAAGTTGCCATCGCCAACGAAGTTGAAGTCGCGCCGTGGTTGCTGGTGCACCATGGCCGACGATTTTTGGTCCCTCCGTGGTGCATGTCAAAACTTTTTCTTTCTCGTTTTTGAGGCCACCTAGACCGACGAAAGCGGCCAAAACGTCGCGTATGGTGGCCCGGGACGTGGTGCATCACGAATTCTCGGGTTCGCCGGCCGAGTCAACGCAAATCGGCACCGCCAGGGATGTAGGGCCCAGATGGCAGCCTCTCTAGCATTGTTTTTTTCTCGATCGCGCCATCTCGTTCAACGCTCTCCGATCGAGCCGTTTACGATGCAGGATCATGGGTCCCGCATGTCATCCTCTATGAACCAAAATTCTTTCTTTTCTTGGATTTTTTGACCCCCTGATTTCTGGCTACTTCCTTTTTCTTTTGATCCTGTGCCGCCTTGAAAACGTTGAGACCGCTGCAGCTAAATGGGACCCGCATGTCATCCTCTATGAGCTATCAACTTTCTTTTCTTGGAGTTATTTTTGGCACCTCATATTTGGTCACTTGCCTTTTTCTTTCGATCCCCCGCCTCTCAAATGGTGATACAGCTCTATGTACTATCCTCTATGTACTTTTTCTTTCTTGGATTTTTTGGCACCTCATATTTGGCCACTTGCCTTTTTCTTTCGATCCCCGCCGCCTCTCAAACGGTGATACCGCTCTGCTAGATGGGACCCGCATGTCATCCTCTATGTACTATAAAACTTTCTTTTCTTGGATTATTTTTGGCACCTCATATTCGGTCACTTGCCTTTTCTTTCGATCCCCTGCCGCCTCTCAAACGGTGATACCGCTGCTAAATGGGACCCGCATGTCATCCTCTATGTAAATCATGTTTCTTTTCTTGAATTATTTTTGGCTCCCGATATTTGGTCACTTGTCTTTTTCTTTCGATCTCATGCCACGTTTGAAACGTTGAGGAACCTGCCATGGGACCCGCATGTCATCCTCTATGTGCTATAAAAGTTTGCTTTGTTGGATTTTTTTTCACCCTCTGATTTTTGGCTTTTTTTCTTTTGATCCCCGCCCCTTTGAAACGTTGAGTAAGCTGCTGGCTCAAGGGACCCGCATGTCATCCTCTATGTCCATCAACTTTCTTTTCTTGGATTTTTTTGACCCCTAATTACTAGCTACTTTCTTTTCTTTTGATCTCAAGCCGCATTTCAAACATTGAGACCGCTGCTGCAAAATGGGACCCACATGTCATCCTCTATGTACAATAAATCTTGGATTATTTTTGGCTCCTGATATTTGGTCACTTGCCTTTTTCTTTCGATCTCATGCCACGTTTGTGTAACATCCCAAAAATTTCCTAATTTTGGAATGTTAAAATTATTTAATTAAGTTGATTGAATTGTTTGACTTTGAGTGAAATCATGAATAAAAATAAATTTTTATTTTTTACGAGTTGTTTGAATTTCCCCAACCTTGCTTTATTTTTCTTTTGTTTATATGAGTGGATTAACATGACTACCCAAGTTGTTGAATTTGTGTGACATATAAAATCTTTACCCAACCATGCTAAATATATAAAGAGAGGGAATAAAATGACTTTCCCAAATTATGGTGGATTAATGTTTGATATGCCCGTTTGATTATTATTTAAATTCTTGGATAAATATTTTCGGAAATAATATGACATTTCCAATTAAAAGTAAAGTTTTGGAGAAGCTTATGTTCGGTGTTATTTGCATCTAAGTAACATTCTGTATTTTGGAAAAATCAAGAGAGATGATAATATGACTTCATCATGATTACTTTTCGATTTACTTTATATTTTAAATCTCATTTAAAAATGATTTATTGTATTTCGTGTATGTTTGCGTTTGTTTGAATTGATTGAGTGATTGATTAAATTAAAACCCGGAAATTATAATTAGAAATAATACATAAATAGCCATATGGGCCAAAATGCATAAATTTATTTTTGTACACATTAAACATGAAATATGTTCATAATTATCTTAAATTACTATTTTTGAATTATTAAAATTTAACAATTTCGTTTGATCAAATTTAGAGTTAAGAAACATATATATAAGAAGGAAAAGAAAAAAAAAAGGAAAAGAAAAGGAACGATCGAATCACACTTACCAAACAGAGCCACCGTCCTCCGCGCACGCGCACGCGCGCGACCGATCGGCCAGGCCCGCCAGCTAGGCAGCGGAGACCAGCTCCCTATCTCTTCTTTTCTTTTCTTTTTCCCCCAACGCTGACAGCTGGGCCCGCGTATCATCTTCAACCTCCTGCACTGAGTTCAACATCAATACGAGACTCTCAAACCGACTCGAAAATCCCCAGATTTTCGCCCCGATTCCGTTCGAATCCTTGCCCCCTACAGCACGAAAACTCCTCCATATATACTCCCGAATTGGCCTCTCTCCGTTTTCCTAAAAATCGCAATCCCTAGACCACCAGAGAGCTCGTTCCGATCTCGCCGGAGTTCCACCGTCGTGAAGTCGAGGTTCCAGGACCTCCCTGCCTCCCCTCTTCTTTCTAACCTTTCTAGATCGTCGACCGCATTCTCCTCACCTCTTTTTCCCGCACGCAGGACCCCGGAAACGAGCAGACTAAGACGTTGGAGTTCCCCGGAGTTCGTAGCTTCCAGCCAAAGATTGACGTCGTTCGGGACTAGGAGAGCGCTGACGAACGGGAGAAGATTATCTCGTCGACCCGCATACCGTCGCCTCTTCAGAGCCCGAGGCCAGCACACCCACGTGGCCATCCCCACCCGACCGCTGCGACCATCTCCTTCGTCGCCCACAACCATCACATGGTAACGCTCCTCAGCACGGTAGCACAGTAGGATATACATCCTCCTACAACGTTTTATTTTATTGTCACGTATGCTACGATCGATCCAATCGATCTTTTATTCTCACGTATGCTACGATCGATCCAATCGATCAGTTGTAGTGTAGAGCTAGCTCACGGCAAAACTTTGAAAAATCATAACTTTAAATTTAGATCTTCGTTTTAGTCAATTTCTTTTACATTAGTTTCGTGGTTAAATTCTCTATCTGCTGATGTAAAATTTTCTAATTATAGAATTTTCAAATCTGTTACTTTTTTTTTGCGCATGTAATTGATGGATCGGATCAGTTCAAAAACTGCTAGCTCATGTTACAAGTTAGACTTCAAAAATTCGTAACTTTAAATCTGAACCTTATTGTTAGATGTTGGTTCTTGCGATGAATTCGTAATTAAATTCGCTACCCGCTGATACAAATTTTGCAAATTACAGAATTTTTAAATTTATCAGTTAAAAATTTGATTTAGTATATTAGCACGTTACTCTGTCCGTTCACTCGTGTCGCCGGAGCCGCCGAAGCCGAGCCAAGCTGAAGCCGAGCCAAGCCGCCAGCCGAAGTCCAGCCGAAGCTGAAGCCGAGAAGCGCCACATCCGTCTGATCAAGATCGGATGCTCCGAGACGCGCCACGTCCGTGCGTAAAAAAACAACGAAATCTGAATACTTTGAAAAAACATAGTTAAATATCTGTAACTCCGTTTTCATCGATTCTTTTTGCGTTAGTTTTATAATTTTATTATCTACACTTTGGTGTGGAAATTTAGAAAATATAAGTAATTAATCTGCCAGCATGTAATATTAAAGTGCTTAAACCTTAACTTGAACATATTAGGAGTTATATAAATCCTATTATATTAATTCCTTTTGCAAATTGATACTTGTGATCATATATAACCTCCTTTGATCAAACATAACTACGTAACACGAAATAAATATATTATTTAATATTATTTTGTATTTTTCTTTGTTTTACATGATTATGGGTTTTATTTGGCTCTTTTTTTGCAATGGTTGTTTATTGCGTGTAATTTTTCTATGCGTTAGATTTATTCGGAGTGCGGAAAAGTACACGAAGAAGAAATCATCATCAAATATTACTAAGGCAAGTTACACATTTGTTCATGTTGTCCCAAGTTTTCTACAATGCATGTCTTTTTCCTTCAAATGATTAGTATGCATGTGTAGGATGTTTTGGTAGATTTTACTTTGTAAATATTTTACAAGTTCGCGTGCTATTTTGTAGATTGCCATGAGTAGAAGTATTACTTAGAAATATTTCCACTTGATACCATGGCCATAGGAATCTCCAATTTTTTTCTAAGTGCTACGCTTGTGCTATATAAATATCGAAAGGGGTTCGAAACAACAAAATTTTCTAAGTACTTGAGCTCTGTTTGTGAGCGCAACTTTTCTCCCAAAAGTCTCCTTCAAAATAAAATTAAGTTTTCTTCTGGGCGGAATGGTTTTGACGGGACAACGAGTGTGAGATTGGTGGAGGACTGCCGCCCAGGATCAAAGAAGTCTGCCATGTTCCAGATGTCAGAAGCTTCCAGTGCAGCCACAATACAATATGGGCTCTGTCTTGGTTAAGTACTTAGTGGGAAACCTCGCCTGGGTACCGTCATTGGGAGGAATTTTGGGCACGGGCGGATCCGGAAGGTAGAGGGGCTGCTAACGAAAAGCTTCGTTGTGACCTTAATGAAGATGAAGAATTTTGGCAAAAAGGCTTGGTTGTGAATTGTGGGTAAAGAGCGCAACCTCTCGAGAGTGTTAACCTGATCGATCAGCCGTGTCCACGGTAAAAGGACAATTTGAGCATCTGAAGGATGGAACCTCTGAACGATTTCCTCTCTCTTTTCAAAGGAGTTTTCAAAACCCTATGGCGTGTGTAATATCGTTCATAGGTGGGTTTTGGAGCCTTGGTGTGTAATATCCAAGTGCTCGGGACTTGGTGTGTAATATCCAAGTGTTTGGGACTTGGTGTGTCATATCCAAGTGTTAGGTTGATTTGGACACTTGGTGTGTAATATCCATGTGCTCCACTCGGCCAATATTATTTATCAAAATTTTGCAAAGTAGGGTAAAAGATTTTCTCTCTTTACTAAGTAAAAATTGGCTTTACGCAAATAAAACTCAAGCCTCCTCTTGTCTGCCTTGCATGTAGATGTAGTCAATTTTCTCTTCTCGGTGTAATTTGCCATACATTCAAAGTATTGACCACTCTCGTGGCTGCAACCTTTCATGTTGCAGGTTATTCGACGACTTGTGAGAATGCGTAGGTCGCGAGTCTACACTCAACGAGCCTGTGGCATTGATGGGACTCCAAGATGTTATTTCGTTTTCCGTTGTATTGAGCTAGCCTTTGGCTATGCAAGTTGTAATTATTTGTACTCTGGATTATTCGAATCGTGTAATAAAGACTTGTGTTTTACATGATAATTCATCGACTGTGAGTGCTAGCTAATGATCCAGGGACTAGCATGTTTAATCACAGGGACTTTGGATCCTACCAGATCCGAGGTCGTTACAGATGGT